>JADBJO010003016.1:256265-271576 GCA_016801955.1 Conus betulinus | reverse complement strand
TCTATGTAAAAAAAAAATGGCAACAACATGCTTTTTCTCTAAAAAAAGAGTTTCGATGGTGGTTTCCAATCTGATTAAATGGTCCATGGTAGAGTGATGCTTTCTAAAACCACACTGTTCCATGGCTAAAAGCCCATCAGTTTCCAATTTCCACATAAGCCTACCATTTACCATTTTTTCCATCACCTTACAAACACAACTTGATTTTTGACTAGAGGAAGAGTTGATCTCTATGGTGGAAGCTAGCAAGTTAGCCACAGCTTCTTGTCAGTGATGAGTGTATCATCAAGTTTTAAATGGTGGATTGAAGGGCAGCTGTTCTTGCCCCCTATTTTTTTTAACTACTCTCCAGATTTTTTTCTTGGAAATGTTTGATGTAAGCGAAAGCAGAAATTTCTCCAAGATACTTGTCTACTTCCTCTACAACAAACCTCGCCTTTGCTTTTTTTTTCCTCTGATAAGATTGAACATTCGGGGCCACAGGATGCTGAAAGACTAAATGTTGGGCCCTCTTGCGAACGTTGCAAGCATTCTTACAATCCTGGTTGTACCATGGCGTACCAGGTAGTTGCGGACTTGGTTTTGTGAGTGAGATGGTATCTCTCGCACACAATAACAAAATATTTGTAAAGGACTCCGCTGGGTCTTCTGATCGGAAAACGATTTCAGCATCTAGCTTATCAGTTATGGCTGAACGAAAGAAATCCCAATTAGCCCTTTTAAAGCAAAAATACTGAGGAAAGGAAACAGGTTCCTTCAAAATTGGAAACATTATTACTGGGAAATGGCGGCTCCCGTGCAGATCATCATGAACTGACCAATCATAGTCTACAACTAATGAAGGATCACATACTGACAAATCCAAACACGAAAGGGTACCATTTGAAGAGTGCATGTATGTTGGTGATTTGTCATTTAGACAACACAAGCCCAGTTCATTAAAAAGCCTCTTCCAGCATGAGACCCAAGGTGAGGAATATGAGCTACCCCAAAGGGTGGAATGCCCGTTGAAGTCTGCCAAAATTAAAAAAGGACGCAGAAACTGATCTATTAGATTAATGACTTGTTGCTTGGATATTGTACCAGAAGGAGGACAATAAATTGAACAGACAGTTATTGTTTTAGTAATCCTGACCGCAACAGCTTGTAATGGGGTATTTAAGTTAACTTGGCTAATAATAAAGATCTGTGAATAAGAAGGGAATCACCCCCCCAGTGACACCATGGCCAGTATCTGTAGGTAAAGCAGGAACACCTACTGAACTAAAGCCTGCCAATGAAAAATGTTTTCCTGGTCTCAACAATGGTTCCTGCAGTGCAACAACAATAGGTCTGAGGCCAGAACACAACCGCTGGAGTTCCTCATATTGGGCATTAATGCCTCTTATATTCCACTGAATAAGGGCCATGACAATAAAAAAAAAAAAAAAAGAATTACTCCATCTCATTGTCCCCATCACCTTCTATCTCCAAAGGAGAAAAGCGATTGGAAGAAGGCAATGGAGATACCACCTTCTTGGCTGACGAAGGACAATACTTATTTCCACCCCCAGATGGACAGGTGGAAGAGGAGGCTTCATCAGAGGTCGACTTCTAGAGTGTTCCCCAGACAAAGAGGCTACCTGTGCAGCCCTTCCCAGAGGATCTGGAATTGGAGGAAGGGGGCTCAGAGACCCTCGAGGAGTCCAAGGCACTGTTTGAATTTTGTTTTCTTTTCCCACTTTCTTGTGTGTGCATGCATGTTGAGGCTCCTGTTGCGTCTGCTGATCATGATGCTGAGAGCCAGCCCGAAGTTGAACAGTCTCTGTCTGAACACCAACACTGACCATGCTCCCCTTGGTGACATCAGCATATGACTTGCTGAGGGAGGACTGTCTATTCTCCACAAGTTTCCGTGCCTCAAAGAACGAGATTCGATTCTCTGTGCATACCTTCTGGATCTCAGACTCGGTGCGCCAGACTGGACAGTCCTTCAAGAAAGCAGGATGGCTGCCTTTACAGTTGATGCAACAGGGCGGACAATCACACGATCTTCATGCACTGGTTCTGAGCACTTGCCACATGCCTCCTGTTCTGTACACCAGTCCTTAATGTGTCCATACTTCTGACATTTGAAGCATCGTAAAGGTGAAGGAATGTACATGGCGACGGGAACCCTCAAATATCCGACCTTCACAAACACGGGGAGAGTTGGTGTACAGAAAGTTAGGAAAAAAGTATCTGTTGACACACGGTCTTGGACTTTTCGTGCTACATCAGGGCACCTGATGATGCCCTTGCTTGAGTTCAATGTCTTGTGAGGTGTCACTCTGATTGGCCTGTCAATCAATGTCGTCGACCTGAGAAGCAACTCAGAATGCTTTTCTTTTGCACATTCTATCAAAAAAAAGAACCGTTTCTCAGCCATTTCATCAATTTGGGTACACTGGAGAGTCCTTCTACTCCTCTCGAAATTGCAAGACTCTCAATCCATTCACCCACAGAGAGGGCGAGCTTCGTCTATGCCCTCCATCACCAACCAACAAAGCCCAAATTCTGACACTGTCCTTATTTCATCATACGAGTCCGAGTCCAAGTTTGAATCTGAGGACACATTTCTTTTCTTTTTTTTTGTTGGGAGTGAGCCATAGTTTGAGTTTTTAAAGTTCATCCCTGCCTAACCACCCACCATGGAGTGGGGAAACCAACTCTTGACCCCTTCCAGGTTTCAGCAGGGATATACACCAGATAGAACGTAACTAACCTATTCCACCAAGATCATGACACACCGCCAGGGACAGATGGTGAACACTTACAAAGTTTCCAAGGCCAGCCAAGAACTACCCAGTTTGACCCAACCTCACGTAGAGGCAGCCGATTGACATACACGGGCCAATGCATGCCACCTGTCTTAGAGGAGGTCCAAGCCAAAGTGATGTGTTGAGAGCAGTAGGCTCTCTCAATCACCAGGATCTCATCTCCCCCCCCCCCCCCCCAACCCCCCACCTTACAGGATGCACCGCACGGCAAACACGGTGGGTCTGAAGAAGACCGCAGAGAAAAGGAGAAGTGTTCCAAAGAAGGCTTGTAGGTATAGATTAAAGTACAGATTAAAGAGCCAGGTGGGCAGAAACTAGGCGAAACAGAGGCTGCAGTTTTGTGGGGACACTTTATGGGGGGAAAAGAGAGAGTAAAAGACACGGTAGGCAGAAAAACAGGAAAGATAAGAAAATGGGGTGGGCTCAGGTTGGTCGAGAAACACCCCCGCCATGAGAAGGCCGGCCTGTGGGGGCGTTTTGACCTCTTAGGTCTTCTTCAGTGAGACACAGACAAATAAAATAACGAAAATTCAGTTAGCTTTGATCGCTTTAGTGTGAATTTTCATTACTTTGTCTACCTCTCACCTGAAGAAGACCTATGAGGTCGAAACGTGTTGTTTTGTCTTGTGTCTCATTTGTCCACGTTTCTCTGGGCGGTTCGTTAACATTTATTTAAGATTTGTTTAGATTTCCGCCTGCAGTCGTCTCACTTTGCAACTAGCTTTACTACTTTCATCAATGTAAACATTATTCTTTACAATATTTCTAACATTCCAGCTTACCACTTTTCTAGCCTCCTATAGCATCGCTACTGTAGCCGGGTGCTAACAGTGTATATTTCTTGGTCACCCATCGTAAACGAGATATTTTGTTCATGAGTTATCTTCCCACTTACCTCCCTTGGTTGAATCTCATTTTTTACTGTGTTAATTCCTTAAATCATGAATATCTCAGAACCTACATAGTTGTGTATAAGTCGCTGAATTCACAAAAATTATGTATTCTATTCATTACAATCGTGTTGGACTGAGAAGTCCATATTTTCCCTAAAACTGGTATTTCAACCAAATTAATCTTGGCGCCATTTTGAATTGTCCGAGGAACAAACCATAAATAATTCTTGATTTCACAAAAAGTATGAGAGAATCCAAAGAATCCATGAATGCGCATTGAAAGTAAAGTCCATAAGCTCTCATTTCGTATATCGCATGCCTATGATCTTTTCTGTACAAGCTTGCGACTATACGAAATGACTGACGGTGCCGGTCCTTGAGCAAGTCACCTTCTTTGTTCATTGTCAGAGTTTTGATCTAAATTGTTGTTTTTATGAAAATGTACAAAAATTATCATCCGATGGACCATTCCAACAGAAATAACATTTAAATATCGAAGATCATGTTAAAAGCACATGGCGACGGCCATGTGACGATAAAATTAGTTGTGTTTTCGATCATCAATTTTAAACGCAAAGTTCTTCGCTTGGACAACATCTTGGATAATGAAATTTATATGTATAAAGAGAGCGAAATGCCAGGTTTTCATTCATTGCAAAATTATTTCATGCTGTTTGGTATTTTACATCGAAATAGAGGAAAATATGACGTAAACTTGTTAAAAGTGGCTTCATTCTCGGACTTTAATCATCAATAACTTTACACAGCCGCAGAATTGTCAAATATGACTTATTGCATTCTATTCCTTGGGTTCTGAGGTTTTCAGTGATATAAATGTGTTTGGATACTTTGAATGTACGGCGAGCTAGACAACGCAGAAGCTGCGACAGATAGCACAAATTTTGTCATTTGCTGTGTCGCAAGGCTCATTTTGCGTGCAGCGCTGCGCCGTCTTCTTTGCGGTCCGGGCAAGCTGTATATATTTGGGGCGCCGCGTGGGTGAGGCTCGAGTCACCACGCTGGCGGACGGACGGAGCGAGAGCGAGCAGAGGTGGGTAAGAGAGCGCGCATGCAACAGTCACACAGTGTGTGTCAGAGATTGGTGATGGGGCGCTGCGTGAGTGAATCGCAACTGAGGAGACTACGGAGACCCGTGCTTCAGAGGAGACCAGACCACAAAGCTACAGCACCACCATCAGAGGGGGAAGACTGTGCTGTAGAGGAGGCAGCGCCACCAGAGGCCTCGGAGGAACTGCACCACAAGACCAGAGGAGACTCGGGCCCCAAAGAACCAGCACCACCAGATGAGGTTGGGCCCCAGAGGAGCTGTACCGAATAGGGGCAGGTAAGTACACACCACTGGGAAAACTTTCCCACCCCTTTCTCTCTCTCTCTCTCCCCCTTCCCTTTTTTTTCCTCCCTCTCTCTCTCTTTTTTTTATTTATTTATTTTATTTTTTAAGCTGTGAGTGAAACCACCCTACACGTGGTATCCCCTAGGAAGAGACGAAAAGCACAGATTTGGCTGTGTAACGCGGTTCCAAAATTGCAGAAGAATTACAGCGAAATAGGATCACTTTTTCCCACAGAAACAGGACTGCCCTGTACTGGGCTACTCTGCATAGAAATAGACATACTCCCGGACTCTTTGGAAAGCCTGGAAAGAAAAAGGACGTACAGTGACGCATCCTCTAGCTCCCTAGTGACAATATACTCTGATGACGAAGTAAAGGCTGACAGTGGTCCTTAACGGACCAGAAGAGACTGTCCAACCCCAAATGAAGAGGACAATGACATGCAGGGGGGAGAATCGCTCCCCATAAGGAAGACAATGATGCAAACGGGGAAGAATCACCTTCCCATGACGAAGACAATGACACACATAGGGAAGAATCACCTCCCGATGTCCCAGATAGTCGGCCTGAAACAGACAGCTATACCCTGGTAGAGGAGAAATGCACCCCCTCGAAAGACAGTATACAATCCAGGGGCACCCCAACTAAATCCAATCCACCATGAACGACCTGTCATGGTGGAGGATTTAAAAAAGGGTAACCCCTCCGAAAAATATGTTTCCATATGTGGGAACACTTGAAAAAATTGGTGGGACCTGTCGGCACCATCAGAAAAAGCAAATATGGAGGCAAATGGATTGAGGGCTGCATCAGCGACCAAATTAAGTAAAATCAAAGAAATAGAGGGAATAGCAGTACACTGCTCCATCCCCACCCCTACAGTAG
The DNA here is from genome assembly GCA_016801955.1 of Conus betulinus. NCBI lineage: Eukaryota > Metazoa > Mollusca > Gastropoda > Neogastropoda > Conidae > Conus > Conus betulinus. The sequence continues at coordinate 265,646 of JADBJO010003016.1, read as the reverse complement.
ATTGATTGGTGAAAGGAATTCCCCTCACTGTCAGCAAGGAAGCTTTTTTTTTCAATTTACTAGTCCACTATTGTCACTTGGTACCTTCCCAGAGCTTTGGGTTTTAACGCATTCTTCCAAATGATTTCTGATGTCTGACCTCTTGGAATTTTGTTTTAAATGACAAGTCCAGTTTAGTCACTTTTATGTACCCAAAGTCCAGGTTTTGTTCATGACAAGGAACCCCTTGTAGATGTAGTCATTTTGTATTTGACTTTTTGGAATTTTTGTTTAAAATACATGTCCATTCTAGTCAATATGCTCATTTCAGTCGATGCGAATCTGCTGACTTCCAGAAACTTTGATTAAAACAGAAAGCCCCTGGTAGCTGGAATAATATGAATGCAAACAATGAGAGAGACAAGATGTTCTGACACTTTACTTTGATACATTGATGTTAGATGTTTTGGGAGTAGCCATGCCTCTAAAGACTTGATGGCTAAAGCTCCATTTTTTCCTTGATTCATTCGTTGTACCCCTACTTGATAACTGTCAATTTTTATGTCATTTTATGTCGGCGAGGACGCTGGTTGTAACAGAGTAAAGGGGGGGGGGGGGGGGGGGGGGGGTAGCCGGTGGTTAACAGTGTATATTTCTTGGTCACCTGTCATAAACAACATATTTTGTTCATGAGTTATCTTCCCCCTTACCTCCCTTGGTTGAATCTCATTTTTTTTTGTGTAAATTCCTTAAATCATGAATAAGTCAGAACCTACACAGTTGCGTATACGTCGCTGAAGTCACAAAAAATTAATGTAGTTTATTCATTACAATCGTGTTGGACTAAGAAGCCCATATTTTCCCTAAAACTAGTATTTCAACCAAATTAATCTTGGCGCCATTTTGAATTGTCTGACAAACAAACCATAAATAATTCTTGATTTCACAAAAAGTATGAGAGAATCCAAAGAGAATCCATGAATGCGCATTGAAAGTAAAGTCCATAAGCTCTCATTTCTTATATCGCATGCCTATGATCTTTTCTGTACAAGCTTGCGACTATACGAAATGACTGACGGTGCCGGTCCCTTGAGCAAGTCACCTTCTTTGTTCATTGTCAGAGTTTTGATCTAAATTGTTGTTTTATGAAATTCGGACTTCCCAATAAAAATCATTTTAATGACTCCATTTCTATGATAGAAGCAACCAAAAAATATACAAAAATTATCATCCAATGGACTGTTTCCAACAGAATGACATTCTATCGAAGATCGTGTTAAAAGCATATGGCAACGGCCATTTGACAATAAAGTTAGTTGTGTGTTTCGATCAAATTTTAAACGCAAAGTATTTCGCTTGGATGGCATCTTGGATAATGAAATTTATATGCATAAAGAGAGCGAAATGCCAGGTTTTCATTCATTACAAAATTATTTCATGCTGTTTAGTATTTTTCATCGAAATAGAGGAAAATATGACGTAAACTCGTTAAAAGTGGCTTCATTCTTGGACTTTAATCATCAATAACTTTACACAGCCGCAGGATTTTCAAATATGACTTATTACATTCTATTCCTTGGGTACTGAGGTTTTCAGTGATATCAAATATGTTTGGATACTTTGAACGTACGGCGAGCTAGACAACGCAGAAGCTGCGACAGATAGCACAAATTTTGTCATTTGCTGTGTCGTGAGGCTCATTTTGCGTGCAGCGCTGCGTTGTCTTCTTTGTGGTGCGGGAAAGCTGTATATATTTGGGGCACGGCGTGAGTGTGAGCAGTGTCGACTAGAGTGGTCCCCAAGAGCGTGTCCAGAGAGAGTGATCAGTGCGCTGAGAGAGAGAGAGAGAGAGAGAGAGAGAGAGAGAGAGAGATTGCTCCCAGGGCTGCGTTCCTGGTTTGAGCCTATTATGGAAGGGAAATAAAAGGAGAAAAACTCTGCTTCACCTCTTGTGTCTTCATGACTGGCTGCTGTCCCTTGGTTCCTGCACTTATTACCATCTGCCTGTCTTCACCTGCACACCCCTTACCCCACCACACCATCACACTACCATTACTGTAGAGTTACAATCACAATTATTAACATAACTATTTATGTAATTATTAATAATTATACCTATTGGATTCCATCCTTCCCATAACATATCTTCTATTTCTTTCTGTTCTTCCTGTCCTCCTCTCTCCCCCCTCCCCTTGGTTGTTGTTTTTGTTTGTTTTCCTCCTCCTTACTATCAGAATTAATACCTTTAGTACCAAAACTATTATTAACATTGTTATTTTTTTAAATTTTTTTATTTATTATTTTAATCTTTTATCTATTAATATTTTTCAATTATTCATTTATGCATTTATTATTATTATTTTTTTTTTAACAATTTATGTTTCATTTTTTTTAACTGATTATTATAAAAATGTATTTTCTAAATATATTTCTGTATCATGCTTATATTACCTTAACCTTCACTATCGTTGTTAGCAGTATCATTCAGTAATACTATTGTTAGTATTGATACTACCACCACTAGCATTGACATCACTATCGCCTTCGCCTCTGGGACTGTTGCCACGGCAACCCTGCTGTTTAAGAATCCTCTAACCCACTCTCCTTTCTCCCATACCCATACTTACTGACACCCAGAGTGATAGTAATCTGTTTCAATTTTATTTTTTCAATATTTTGAGCATTATTAGTATTCCTATCAGTAATATTATTATTATAATCATTACGACTTTGACTCGCACATTGTTTTCCTTCCTTCCAACAGCCTCATTCTCATTGAACGCCTTCTTCCTTGTGCTGAACTCTAAAGCGATCAAAGCTATATGAATTTTCGTTGTTCTGTTCACTTGTGTCTTACCTGAAGAAGACCTAAGAGGTCAAAATGTGTTGTTTTGTCTTTTGACTCGTTTGTCCACGTTTCTCTGGGCGGTTCGCTAACAATTAAGATTTGTTTAGATTTCTGCCTGCAGTCGTCTCACTTTGCAACTAGATTTTTTTTTTTTTTTAAGTTGATATTTTTCTGAAAATGCATAAATCACATTAGGCTGGACATCTCTGAACTGTTTTTGTGGAGTCTGCTGTCAAGTGTTTATGTCTCACATCATGCAAATCCCAACACTCTAAAAGAATTGTGAGTGGTATGTGATATGGAATGCTCCATGGAGCTTCTTCACCTTTTAAAAGGTAAGAATGGGTGTATGCAAACAGCACTAAACTGTTTCTTCTTTACGACCACCTCAGGAACATGGTAAAAAGGATAGTACTTGGAAGGACAAGGTAAGGGTATGCGAAAGACAAAAGGGTGTAAGGTCAAGGAGGGCAGGTTTGGATGATGGGGTGGAGGTGCATTAAAAATGAAAGAACTGAGCTACAAAGAACAGACTGAAGCAAAAAAAGAAAAAAAAAAAGGATAAAATCCAACACACACACACACATTCTCTCTCTCTGTCTAGTCATCCTGGGTTGGGGGTGAGTGCATAGATGGCAGGTCAGGCCAATCTGTGCCGGAAAGATTTATCACAGTACAGACAGGGGACAGTTCCATCGGTTGGAGATCTGTTGACACTGTCTTCCTGATCATCCTGCGCTGCTCAGCTGCAGCAATTCTGTTGCTTTCATAGGTCTCTGCACCTTTGATGCCATCCATCTCTGTCCTGGGAAGTCTGCTCCCATGTTGTGTGGCTGATGTTGAAGGCCTTCAGGGAAGATTTGAGGCTGTCTTTGAAACGCTTCATCTGGCCTCCATGAGAGTGTTTGCCTTGTTGTAGTTTGCCAAACAGAAGTTCCTTTGGCAGTCGATGGTCTGGCATGCGAACTACATGACCTGCCCAGCAAAACTGTGACTGCATCAGGATGGTGAAGATGCTAAGCAGGCCAGCACAAGTGAGCACTTTGGTGTCCGGAATCTTGTCTTACCACTCAATGCCCATGAGCCTCCTGAGGCAGGTGGTGTGGAAATAGTTCAATTTCCTTGCATGGCGCTGGTGTACGTCCATGTTTCACAGCCATAGAGCAGTGTGGTGAGAACTATGGCCCGATACACCTTGATCTTGGTCTGTAGGGTGATGGTGATGACTGGCTCAAAGTATGGCTTTCCCGGGGCTGGCTGGTGCATCACTTCAGTCTTTTTTGTACTGATTGTCAAGGCGAAGTTGGTGCAAGCAGCAGAGAACTTGTCAACACTGTGTTGCATTGTGACTTCGTTGAGGGCACAGTCGTCCACGAAGAGGAAGTGACAGTGTCTGTCGAGACCTTGGTTTTCGTTTGAAGAATCCTGAGATTGAAGACTGATCAATTTGTACGGTACTTGATGACTTTGCCTATCTCTACATCACAGAATGCATCAGTTAACATAGCGGAGAACATGAGGCTGAACAGGGTGGGAGCAACGCAACCCTGCTTCTCACACACACACACACACACACACGCGCGCGCGCGCGTGCGCACACACACATACACACACTCGCGCAAGCACGCACACAGACCAAGGGAGAAGGAGGAGAGAGAGAGCAACTAGTTGAAAAGATGCAGTTCGTAGTCAGTGAGCTACAAAGAATAGACTGAAGCAGCAAAAAAAGAAAATGCGCATGCAGAGATGGACATTACATAAGCATGCATATGCACATAGCCACCTCACACAATACATCATCCACTAATCCATACGTCATATTCCAACACAAAATCCATCCTCATCCTCCACTGCTTTCTCTCTCTCTCTCTCTCTGATCCGTGATAAACCTTGCGCTCGGTCCTCTCAACCAAACCACAATGTAATAAAAATTCTAGACCTTATACATCTAGACAGACAACCCTACCCAGAAAGTGTCTTCGTTTCTATCTTAAGATTTCAAGATTTCTCCGAGGTGGCATTGAAGATATGACAGAAAAAAAGTTTTTTAAAAAAGCACTCTGTGGGTTTTCCTAACATCCTGTGCCAAGACTTGATAGATATGAAATACGATTCACCGGCTGAGAACAGTTCACGGCTGGAAGGGGAGCAACTCGAGTACCACCCATGGTGCCAAATGTCTTCCAATGTTTTAGTGTTTTTGTAATTTTTTTTTAGGATGGTGGACGAGACTGAACAGCTATACATGGAGTACTTTTATCTCAAATTTGTTCCTACGTATATGCACAGACTGATACAAGATGGATTAATGAATTGACAAGGAATGACTGTGCACAGTGGAAAGAGTGGAATATTTTTTATGATGTACATGTTTATAATTTGTTGTAATATGTTAACTGTGATAATGGCACCATAAACAAATTTTCCTTGTATTCTGTAAGGACAAATGAAATGTCGTGTACATGTAACTGATCCTCCAAAGAGGAGATCAGAAAGACCACGACTTCTGTTTTCGCTCAGTGAAGAGCTGATCAGTGCCTGTATGAGAAAAAAGTGAAAAAAGTATATAAAAACAAAATTCAGAGAAGGTAAATGAAAATTTCAGACAAAATGGCGATTTAAAATGTGTTTTAAAATCACAGGAGGAAACGTGAAAAACCCAGCTCTAAATGGCCAGTAACTTTGGATACAAATCCCCCATGACGAGGATTGAAAAGTACATTTAGAAAATCCTTAGACTGAAACACTGGATACAGCTCCGCTAATCTTAAGGGATGACAGACTGATGCAGCACACGCAAAAGAAGGAGAAAAGAAAAAAGAAAGAAATGATGATAAACCTTGGTCCTGGTACCTTCCGTTTCTACCCTGGTGGACTTCGACATCTGTTCAAGTTGATTTCAAAAGACCGACTTGTATGTAAGGGAAAGGGGGGGGAGGGGGGGTGGGGGGTGCATGAGAATGAAACGATAAAACTTTGGCCTGGATGCTTTCAATTCCCACATGCCCTTCCAAATGTGTTCAGTGTGCCTCGTGTTTGCTGCGTGTGTGCGAGGTGAATTGGTGCCTCAAGCAGCATAAGTTTACAGGTATACTACAGGCAAGGGATGTTGGGCCACTGGAGAGAAGGGTTGTTGTTGTTATTGTTTGTCTTTTCTTCCATACCCCCCGCCCCCCCCCCCCCCCCCCTCCCCCCCTTCCAACCATTGGCATAATCCTGCGCCATTTCTTCCGGTTCCCCGTACACAGATGTGACCAGGTTTGTCCCGTTGCAGTGCCACTAGCAACAGTCCATTGGCCCGAAAGAGTTCATTAGTATTCACATCACAAATCAACAGATGACATCACCTCTGGGCGTATGTTCAAAGAACCCTTCCCAGACCAACCCACAAGAAACTAGGCTCACTGAGAGAACACTCTGGGCATGTCCCGCAAGATGGCGGCGGGGGTGGGTCTGCTGTCGGCCTCCACCTCACAGAGAGCCACAATGGCCATCCACAGGGCCTCACTGCGTGGCCGCTTCGTCACGAAGGTCGTCCATGCACTGTACCATGCCTGGATCTTCCTGAAACGCATCAAAAACGCGCACACGCATGTGCGCACACATGCACGCACGCACGCACGCACGCACGCACGCACACACACACACAGTGTGCATCCTCAACTCTGAAGCGTCGATTGTCTCCACTCCTTCCCGGCCTCCCTCTCCAAAACAATCCCATGCAGCACAGTAGGCTAACAGCATTTGAACCCGACACTGAACGCATTTTGATGACTGACCTTACACATTACTGAAAATCCGACAGCAAGGTGTAAACCCCTCACCTTCACTTCTTTTTCTTGTATTTTCTTTCAAATTCAGCTCTTGAACACAATATCGGTTTTACGTTGTACGGTTTTACCATTATGAGGTCTAAAACGTTTCCTGGTTTGTTTGTTTTTTTTTTTTTCTCCCCATTAACTTGTATGAGTGTTTGCATGCTATGATCACTTTAGCACCAGAATCTCAATTATTGCCATTATCTTGGAATGAGATACAGAATTTTCATAATACAGTCTTTCTCTGTGATATCAAACTTTACTAGTACCTCCTGGTGAGATATAGAATGCTATTGAACTTTACTATTACCTCCCCATGAGATATGGAATGCTGTTGAACTTTACTATTACCTTCCCGTGAGATATGGAATGTTATTGAACTTTACTATTACCTCCCCGTGAGATATGGAATGCTACTGAACTTTATTAGTGCCTTCCCGTGAGATATGGAATGTTATTGAACTTTACTAGTACCTCCCCGTGAGATATGGAAATGGTATTGCCATAATCCAGTTCCTTCTGAGATCTCCAGAATTTTCGTGAGTCATGGAATACTTAGACCACAGTACAGGTCTTGCTCTAAGATCATGAACTTCGATATAATTTTGCAATGAGACATGGAAACTAGTACTGTAATATGACTTGCTCTTTGGTTTTGTAATCAAACCTTTGTCATTACCATTATATCGCAACGAGATTTTGACCCTTTCCCTCACTTTGCTCTGAAATCTACTCCGAAATATGATTAGCGGGTTTCCATATTTGAGCAGCTTTGGGTGCCGTTTTGGCATTTCATCTTAAGAGAATAAGGAAACTCGGTTTAAGTCCTATCTGAAGGATTTGAAATTCATGCACTAGAAACTCGGTATATTACGTCTTATCTGAAAGATCTGAACGTGGGAGGGGAGAGGCAATGAGGAGGAGGGAGGGGAAGGGACGGAGTGTACATAGATATGGAATCCGAAGAGAACATTAACCTGTCTCAAATGCAGCAGTGAACTCGCAATCCCTTGACAGACGGAGAAGCTCGCTACCAGGTCATCTGTATGTTACAAGCAGAATTACTAAGGCTTCATCGGGTAAGATAAGGTAATGTTGCTTATAGCCCAGTCCAGCAAAAGACCTGATCAGGGCTGTCACTGTGTTGAAGTTGACTCACAAGCCATTCAACAACAACAAACAAACAAACAAAAACTTATTCATAGCCTACAACCCTTTAAAACACATCTTAAAAAAAACACACACACATAAGGAATTTCGTTTAAAACCTTTCCTCTTAAAATCTTAGATCAGATGAAAAATGCTGAAATCTTTCAGAAAGTCAAAGATCAATTCAGGTGGGACATCTCTGAACAAGGTTTTCATGGAGTCTGCTGTAAATATTATTGCTTGTTATGTCTCACATCATACAAGTCCCGATACGCTAACAGAATGTTCGGGCTTGGTAAGGCTAACATAATGTCCTTTCTGTCTAGCATGTTCTGTCTGATCCTGCTTAGACAATCCGTTCAGTTTCACTTTCATCAAGGAGTCACCGCTTGCGGATTAGTCCATATGCGCTACAACACATCTGCGCATAATTCAAAGCTACAACACATCTGCGCATGATTCAAAGCTGCAACACATCTGCGCATGATTCAAAGCTGCAACACATCTGCGCATGATTCAAAGCTGCAACACATCTGCGCATGATTCAAATCTACAAGACATCTGCGCATGATTCAAAGCTACAACACATCTGCGCATGATTCAAAGCTGCAACACATCTGCGCATGATTCAAATCTACAAGACATCTGCGCATGATTCAAAGCTACAACACATCTGCGCATGATTCAAAGCTGCAACACATCTGCGCATGATTCAAATCTACAAGACATCTGCGCATGATTCAAAGCTACAACACATCTGCGCATGATTCAAAGCTGCAACACATCTGCGCATGATTCAAATCTACAAGACATCTGCGCATGATTCAAAGCTACAACACATCTGCGCATGATTCAAAGCTGCAACACATCTGCGCATGATTCAAATCTACAAGACATCTGCGCATGATTCAAAGCTACAACACATCTGCACATGATTCAAAGCTGCAACACATCTGCACATGATTCAAAGCTGCAACACATCTGCGCATGATTCAAAGCTACAACACATCTGCGCATGATTCAAAGCTACAACACATCTGCACATGATTCAAAGCTGAGGGATAAATGAATGACCAAGATGAGAGTTTAAGAAGAGAGTTTCTTGGCAACGTCTCAGCAGATGTCTGACCTGCACATTAGCCCAACACGCTTGTCAGACCTTGGATTACATTGTCCATGCCATTATCATCATTCTAAGGATGTGTGGCGAGTGTGTAGGTGTGTGCATGCGTGCGCGTGTGCGTGCGTACATGTGTGTGTGTGCATGTGCATGCGTGATCTGTGGGCTTGTGCGAGCATGCTCCTGCATGCACGCATGTGCACATATGTGTGTACATATTATGTGCATAGGTATGTATGCCTGTATGTATGGTTGAACACGCATGTGTACAGGAAGCATTCAGACAGGCTGTGTGTGAGTGCACCCACTGGTTGGCAGAGGCCAGCGCCTCATCGGAGATGATGAAGTCCAGGTCACATCCGCTTCTGTCGTGCGTCTCGAAGACTCCCGCACCACGGTTGCCTAGTAACTCCAGCATTATCACTCCCATGCTGAACCAATCAGCCGACTGTGAAAACAAGGACGTA
>JADBJO010003016.1:223765-253765 GCA_016801955.1 Conus betulinus | reverse complement strand
AAAGAAAGAGAAAAAATAAAAGAAAAGAAAAGAAAGAAAAGATAGAGATAAGTGAATATGCTAATGATGTAAGTGAATGAATGGCTTCACATACTACGGTGCAACTGGATATTGTGCATCCACAAAACAGCACAATGGATCTAGTGAACCTCTTCCCAAGACCTGCTACCCACACCAAACCCACACACATACACACACATCATTGCTTCATACAGTCATCGCATCCGCACTCCATATCACCCCCACCCCGATCCCCTCACCCTCCCACTCCTACGCCAGGCCACTACCACCACCACCACCACTCCCCACTCTTCATTCAAAATGACGGCAGACGGGTGACAAAGCAAGAGTGTTACTGCCCACTAAAGGACCGCCACAAAGAAAGAAAAAACATGAGTCACACTTGTTTCGACCTTATGGTCTTAGAGCATTTTCAAAGACACGCTTTTTTCCGTACTTTTTTTCTTCTTACAGTTTCCTCTTTTCCTGCATGCGTGCACCATTGTGAGACTCACGGCAGAATTTTCATGCCATTGTAATTAAAGTCTCTGTCAAGTGGTAGGTTTTTGTTTGTTTTGTGCTAAATCAACATTTCAAAAACACACACACACACACACACACACACACACACACACACACACACACACACACACAAACATGGGGCATTTCCAGCTGTTTTTCTTTTTTTTTTTTATAGGCATATCACAGGATTAAATGCCCTTGGAAGAAGATCGAGTGGACAGTGGTTTTTTCAAATACCAATCAAAAGGAAGCTTACAGAATGTGAGGTCTCACAATGCCCAACAGCAGATTTCAAGTAGTACCTGTTTTCAGGTGGTCTGCTTTTCCAGCAGGCGCTTTATAATTCTGTGACTTATAATGTATTGATGTTCCACGAGTTTCTTTTCACGACTGCAGGACTTGACAGCCGTGCGAAGATCGTGTGTGGGCCCCTTACGACAGGACTCGACAGCCGTGCAAAGAACATGTGTGGGCCCCTTACGACAGGACTCGACAGCCATGCGAAGAACGTGTGTGAGCCCCTTACGACAGGACTCGACAGCTGTGCGAAGAACGTGTGTGGGCCCCTTATGACAGGATTCGACAGCCATGCGAAGAACGTGTGTGGGCTCTTATGACAGGACTCGACAGCCGAGCGAAGAACGTGTGTGGGCCCCTTACGCTAACAGCTGACCGTAAGCTAACAGCAGTGCACGCTCCCTTGAGGATGTCGCCTTCTCACTCTTTCGCACAGTCGTGCGCATACAACGTGTTGTCCGTCACAAAGCCAGTTCCAGCTAGTGCGCGCGCCTTCAGTAAGATGCTGTTTACTGGGAAGATGCTGTATACTTGACCGGCATGCGGGCTCTCTCTCTCTCTCTCTTTGTCCCTCCCTCCCCCCTCTCTCTCTCTCTCTCTCTCTCTCTCTCTCTCTCTCATAGTGACCACAGATAGTGCGGACAGAGGCACTGGCCCGGTTCTCGCCGAACACGCATGGAGCAGACGATACTGTGGTATGCATTCATTCATCGGGTGGGGGAGGGTGCATTTCTGTGATTCTTTACAGACAGCGTATTTTCTTTGTAAATGCAATTTCTTTGAGGTGGTTTGCGTACTCAGTGCATTCATTACACGTTTTTTTCATTATAATCAACAAAAAATGCCGAAATAAACACAAAATGCTCTGTTTAGGACTTCTACAATAACATGGATATGGTGCTACTGTTAGCATAGGGGGCCCGACATGTGTGTGTGTGTGTGTGTGTGTGTGTGTGTGTGTGTGTGTGTGTGTGTGTGTGTGTGTGTGTGTGTACCCACATGTCTGGTCAGCCGACACTCACTCTGATGTCACAAACAGTCCACTTGTTATGCTTTGGACCGCCTTACCATGGCTCTCTAACCAACGGCAGAGGACAGGGGATTGGACTGACCGTCGATCGCCGCGGATCAATGGACCACAGTGGAGTGACCGTGACTGTTATTCATTCGACTTAATTTTGACAGAGTACCACATTTTACATCAACTGTAGATGCTCTTTTATTAAACTGGCCCCCGGTTTCATCCACCATAACTGAATGCATATCAAACCTCATCAACGTCCACATCCTATCAACCATTTCTAATCACATGCTATCCTTCAGTTTGATCCAAATCCTGTCCCTCATTTTTCGCCACATTTATCCCACCAAATGTGCTGAAATCTAATCTACCATTATCATCCTCATCCCATCCAACAATGTTGTCCAAATCCTTTACCACCGTCATCCACATCCAATCCACCATTTAATGTCCACTTCCTACCCACCATTAAAGTCTACTTTCCATCCTCCGTCGTTGCCCACACCCCATCCAATCAGCATGTTTTCCCCTCAGTGTGACGTCAGTCAGGCCAGGCCACCATCAGCATGTTTTCCCCTCAGTGACGTCAGTCAGGCCACCATCAGCATGTTTTCCCCTCAGTGGCGTTAGTCAGACCAGGCCACCACCAGCATGTTTTCCCCTCAGTGACGTCAGTCTGGCCACCATCAGCATGTTTTCCCCTCAGTGGCGTTAGTCAGACCAGGCCACCATCAACATGTTTTCCCCTCAGTGACGCCAGTCAGACCAGGCCACCATCAGCATGTTTTTCCCTCAGTGACGTCAGTCAGGCCACCATCAGCATGTTTTCCCCTCAGTGACGTCAGTCAGCCACCATCAGCATGTTTTCCCCTCAGTGATGTCAGTCAGACCAGGCCACTATCAGCATGTTTTCCCCTCAGTGACGCCAGTCAGACCAAGCCACCATCAGCATGTTTTTTCCCTCAGTGTCGCCAGTCAGGCCAGACCACCATCAGCATGTTTTCCCCTCAATGATGCCAGTCAGGCCACCATCAGCATGTTTTCCCCTCAGTGATGCCAGTCAGGCCACCATCAGTATGTTTTCCCCTCAGTGACACCAGTCAGACCAGGCCACCATCAGCATGTTTTCCCTTCAGTGACGTCAGTCAGACCAGCCCACCATCAGCATGTTTTCCCCTCAGTGACGTCAGTCAGACCAGGCCACCATCAGCATGTTTTCCCCTCAGTGACGTCAGTCAGACCAGGCCACCATCAGCATGTTTTCCCCTCAGTGACGCCAGTCAGGCCAGGCCACTCACCTCATGAAGACACTGGAGAGCCTCCGTCATCTCCCGCAGGGCGTTGGCGTTGACCTCTTCCGGCAAACTGGCATGTCTGTGAACCATCACATCGGCCAGGCTGCCCAGCGGTGGCGTTCTACACACAACCAGCGTCATTCTTCGTTACCAACAAGTCATTGGATTACCAGGTCCTAGGGTTGGGGTCAGACAGGGGGTCCTCTGACCCGAGTCATGCGAAATATAGGATAGAAATGTAGTAAGGCTGCACACCAAAAATTAATGCACCATGGCTTTGCTTAAGGAATCATGTATTTATAGACTGGCACAATTGGATTGTTTTTTTCTTATGGCCATCAAGGTACAAGCTATATGTGGTTCCAAGGAGACAGATTGAAATCAAAGGAGCTGGATTATTTTGGTCTCATGGAACTGGCTTAAAGATACGGTCATGGGTGAGTGCAAAGACCTGAACTGTGTGTCAACTAAGGGTAGGATAATTTATTTGAAGATTGTGATTTTATCAGTGAAGATCCCCAAAACAAGGGAAATAATTGGTGGGGAGTTGTACTTTCAATCAATTATCAGTTTAACATTAAATGCCGTTTCAAATTTAAGGGAGGCCTCAAAACGCTTACTCACTCATTCCTTCAGTTTGTCCATCTCATATTTTGTTTTGGTCTATCTCTTCACTTGGAATGGTTTTGGACATGCGGACAGATAAAGACTCCCTAACTTTCCTCTCCCCTCCCTCACTTTCTTCTTTCCTGTTTTCCAGCTAACCCTTCCCCCTTTTCTTATACCTCATTTTCGTCTTTCCTCTCTATTTTAGTTTCCATTTCTTTTTACCTCATTTCATCTTTCCTTTCTTTTATTTTAGTTTCCATTTCTTCTTACCTCATTTTCTTCTTTCCTTTCTTTTGTTTTAGTTTCCTTCTCTTCTTTTTCCTCTCTTTTATTTTAGTTTCCATTTCTTCTTACCTCATTTTCGTCTTTCCTTTCTTTTGTTTTAGTTTCCTTCTCTTCTTACCTCATTTTCGTCTTTCCTTTCTTTTGTTTTTTAGTTTTCTTTCTCTTCTTACCTCATTTTCGTCTTTCCTTTCTTTTGTTTTCGTTTCCTTTTCTTTTCACCTCGTTTTTGTCTTTCCTTTATTTTCTTTTAGTTTCCCTTTTTCTTACCTCATTTTTGTCTTTCTTTTATTTTAGTTTCCTTTTCTTCTTACCTCATTTTCGTCTTTTTCTTTCATTTTAGTTTCCTTTTCTTTAGTTTCCTTTTCTTCTTACCTCATTTTCATCTTTCATTTTAGTTTTCCTTTTCTTCTTACCTCATTTTCATCTTTCCTTTCTTTTAAAATAGTTTCCTTTTCTTCTTACCTCATTTTCGTCTTTCATTTCTTTTATTTTAGTTTCCTTTTCTCCTTATCTCATTTTCGCCTTTCCTTCTTTTATTTTAGTTCCCTTTTCTTATTATCTCATTTTTGTCTTTCCTTTTTCTTGTTTTAGTTTTCTTTTCACCTCATTTTCGTCTTTCCTTTCTTTTATTTTAGTTTCCTTTTTCCTATTCAATTTTGTATGCTCATAGACTATTTTGAGTGTAGGTGTACCGGTGTTTAAAAAGGAGTGGTTGCGGGTCGCCATCGTATTGGGTTCTTCGTTCATCTCCGATTACCGGAAAGAGGTTTACACCGGAGATGATTCAGCTTCAGACTACATGGCGGAGACGGTGGCAGCTACAATGATAAGTTAATGGAGTCCTCAACATGTCAAAGCCCTGCTGACTGTAACGTTAATGGCCGTTTTGGGGGGTTCCAATCGTAACAAAATCTCTGGAACTCCTGACAGCTCCACGAAGGGCAAAAATCACACTGAAGATAACCATTCTTGCATTCAAACGAAGCAGGCATAAAGCCTACTGGCCCTGGGGAAAGTACTGTAAAACTTCGTCAAATTTGTCTAAATACAAATAGGGCTGCTCTCCCCCTTCTCTTCCATCTCCAAACTTTACTCAATCTTCCTTTTTGTCTTAGTTGCTGATATCTATCAAAGCGCACACATGTGTGTGTAGCTGTGTGTGTGTGTGTGTGTGTGTGTGTGTGGTGTGGTGTGTGTGGTGTGTGGTGTGTGTGTGTTGGTGAGAGAGGGCGGGGGCGCTATTATGCATGACAATTTTTTTTCGACATACAAATTTGTCTATGAAGTGAACTTTGGATCACATGTTCATGTCATTTCTTGATGTTACGAAGTTCTATTGCTGTGACAATTAAGGTTGATAGTGGTTTTCATAGATTAAAGGCGCTGTTATTAAATGACCAAGTACGCTCTTATGCTGATACATGTGAGCTAGTACTGATGAAAGATGTATTCAGTTTTCTACAATGTTCTCCGTTTCTTGATTCAGTTAGAGTAAACCATTAACGGATTATTGGTGGTTTTCCACATCATCCTAATCATTTAGAATTTGTAAACTTTCCATTATGTCACTCCTAGCTCTTCAATATTCGGAGCTTGGCAGATCAAGTTGTTTAAACCTTGTGTTTTCACCCAATTTACATTAGTTAAACCTATATGACATGTTTCTTCGCAACTAAAATTCAAGCTGAGCACATTTTCCCAAATCGGAGAAGCAGGACATAAAACACACCATTCCAACCGTCTTTCGCCACATCAAACAAAAAAAAATGATATAGGCCTATATAATAGTGATTCTCTCTCTCTCTCACACACACACACACACACACACACACACACACACACACACACACACACAAAGAAGATGGGAAAATATGCTTATGGCGCTTAAAACAGAGATTTTTTTTTTTTTTTTTTTTTAAAGGTCAAATCAGCAAGATGGAAGTACCTTCAGTATTCGCGTAAGCCCATCCTCGTTATATTTTATCGCCAGATTTCAGATTTTAGCGGAACGAAGTTCAGCACCATCGGAAGTATTTCATTCCCCTGATACACCCTCAGCCTTCAAGCCTCTTCGACACATGTGTAGCCTCAGGTCCGTGGTTAACAGAAGTTGCCGATCAACGTTTCATGCCTAAACAAAGCTCACCGCACGGGAGTAATCTGACTGTATTAGACTGACACAGGCTGTTTAGCAGGTTAGCAGGGCTTTCATTTCTGGGCCTGAGTTTGTGATATTGTCGTCATGAACCAACGAATGGTACTACTGAAACCAATCAACTTTTGGATGTTTCCGTTATGAGCTTTGAACGTCGCTTCCAGAAGATGTGACTATAATTCTTGTTACTTCACGAGCAGATGAAATGGCAGACCAAACTGGATAGGTCCACTGCAAAACTTCCTTTGGGATTAAATATATCTAAACCCACTTGATCAGCAGGTGGATGCCAGATTACTGGCTAAAGAAACAGGCACCCCAAACAAAATAGCTGATTCTTGTGTGCAGCAAGTGGGCAGTGGACAATGCAAAACTACTACAAGAACCTGACAGTCCGCCATGGTCCTTTTATTGGGAGCGTGCCGGTGTTCCCCGGGTTCTATGTCCCCAGTAGCGCCGTTTCCCATGTCTCTGTTCCCCAGTGTCGATGTTCCCCAACCGAAAAAGCGTGCCGCTGTTCCCGTACCGGTGTTCCCCTGGTTCTCTGTTCCCCCAGTAGCGCTGTTCCCCAACAGATTTCAATGCAGGTTAGCGCCAGTACGGGCCCTACTGTACAAGGAGAGGTTGCGCCGGGCACATCCCACATTCGCCTGATGTTTGTGTGTGCGTGCACTGATGCGTGCGTGCGTTTGAGTGTGTTGGTAAGGAGGAGGGGGAGGGGAGTAGTGCTAGACCTACTGCGAGTTATAGTTCTATTATACAAGATTTCTGGCAATGAAATGTCATGGCAAGGAAAAGGTTGGGCAAGAAATGTCACCGCAATGAGTTGTCACACGGACATTCCTACCCGCCTCTCCCCGACCCCCCTCCTCCCTCCCAACCTCCGACCCACAGGGGACGGGATGGTTTCAGTAGTAGAGCATCAGTCTAGTGATCCAAGGGTCTTGGGTTCGAGTCCTGTCAGAGGCAAAATTTGTTCTGCTTTTTCCATAGTGTCCCGTCTTCGAAATCACCTTCATGGTGGAACAAGACGTAAAAACTCATCCACCCCTCCCCCTGACATGCCCCCCCCCCCCCCCCCCCCCCCCCCCCCGTCCCTTCTCGGTTGTATGGGGACAGTGAGGAGGATGGGGTTAAGTGCATGCATGGGTGGAGAGGGGGGATGCGTGCGTGCATGCGTGCGTGCGTGCGTGCGTGTGTGTGTGTGTGTGTGTGTGTACGTGGAAGTCAGAACGTGTAAAAGTATTCGATGGAACGTCATCAAACTGCTCAGACCCATCCAGGTATTGAATCTCACCTGTCTGGTATTACCCACATGTGAATAACCACAGAGTAAAAATGTATTCTACCCACCAACACCACCAACGGGCAAAAACTGGGGAACAGCGGGCCTGGGAAACTGGGGAACAGCGGGCCTGGGGAACACCGGGGGGAACACCGGGGCCTGGGGATTTGCGGGAATGGGGAACAGCGGGATCGCCACAGGGTGGGGAACAACGAAACTGGGGAACTTAGGGACTGAATTTCAATTTTTTTTCTTGAGGGAACACTGGGACTGGGGAATATAGAGACTGGGGAACAAAGAACCTGGGGAACAGCGGCGTGACTCGCTTTTATTGTGTGACAGGCCAGAAATGAAACATCCTCCACGTATCCACTGCTCTTTGGGAATTCTGCTTCAACACTTTTATGTGATAGTCTTTTAATTACCAGGGCGTGCAAAACTCTGCTGTGTCACCCGTGAAGGTGCCTGCGAATGGAGAAAGCAATAGTTCGGGGAAAAAAAAAATCGCCTGCCTTCTAAATGCGCTGGTGAAGCAAACGAAGGCCGACATCCTGCAGAGATCAGAAGAAGCTTAAAGTCTTCACATATTTCCCACAAACGCAGCGAACAGAAATTTCAGAAACAAGGCTGTAAGATGGTGTGGCCTACAATTAAGCAAAGATGCTCAATGCCAAATTCTGACATCTTTCCTTTTATTTAGTTTTTTTTCTAACTCGGCTAACCCGTTGCATGCATGCACATATGAGAGAGTGAGACAGAGACAGAGAGACAGAGAACTCTGAAATCTGAAATTTAATGATTATAGGGCAACCGCCCCTTTCTTTGGGGGAGGGGGGGGCACAAAGTTACATACCATATCTATGAGAACATACTAACAGGAAAACTATAATCACAGAGAAGACATAACTGGCTGGACATGACATAAGTGACGACATCGGATATGGGTTGTACATGGTTTATATAAACAGGATATTTCTGATTCACATCTTTTTTGCCGATGATGAAGGCTTGTCTAATTTTGAAGGCAGAGAGACTAGGAATGTTGCCAAATTGACTATCTGATCTGGCATTTCAGTAGAAATATACCACTCAATTAACATTCTAAATTCTCGCCCGCTATCATGTTAAATTCGTGCAGCTCTCTAATCTGATTGTACAATGGGCACTTGAACATAAATGAATTTTGTCTTCTTGTAGATTTAAACATACAGGGCATGCGTGTTTTCAGCTGTATGTGACAAGCAAAATCTGTGAACATTTAATGGAGACACACCCATTCTAAACTGTGCCAGAACATTCCTGTAATTTTCTACATACAGAATACCGATATATTTTTCTCGAGAAAAAGTGTTTTTCAATTTGCCATGCAAGGACAGCCGTGAACTGATATCTAAATGGCTTCGCAGCTGATGGCAGAAATTACTGAATAGTCTGTATCTTTCTTTTATGAACACTCTTTCATTCCCACAGCAAAATATCCATACTTCATGAAATCCATTCTCATACAGGATATTCTTGACATGGGTGGCCCATGTTACACAGCCTTTCTCATGCATAGACAGTGACATGTTCTACGTTCTCTTCGAAAATCTGGTATCAGGTTGTTTCAACAATCTAATCCAGTACTTAACACACTGGGTAACGGTTGTTATCCACAATGGAAAACGTCCTAATTCTCCACAGACTACGTCGTTCGCTGATTTGTTTCTTACGTGTAAAAATCTTTTGCATGCGCACAGATGTACTTGCTCCAGCTGAGGGTAAGCTTTGTACCCTCATATTTCAGATATTTCCATAAAGAGGCAACGGGACAACCTGTACATCAAAAGGTTCGAAGAAAATATCCGGTGAATTACACCCAATTCTATTTAGTCTAGTTGTAAAGTGAGGTGACTGCAGGCAGAAATCTAAACAAATTTTAAATGTAATTAATAGCAAACCGCAAAAAAACATAGACAAACGAATCACAAGACAAAACACGACGTGTCTCGACCTCTTAGGTCTTCTTCAGGCAAGATACAAAAAACTCAGGACAACGAAAATGAACGCGCAATCACTTCTTTTCATTCAAATCAAAGTTTCTCCGAGCACGCTCTTTCATGTCGAGCATAGTCCTGTTTTCTTTCCTCACTTCGATGTATTGAACGTTGTCGACTTAATCTTGAGCTTTTCTAGCCCTTCGAAGGTGCCTTATTACTTCCCTTTTCTTTGAAAAGCGCTCGTGATCAAACCATCTGGCTTTACGAGCATTTTGTTTACCTACTAACACTTTTCTTTTCATTGGTTCAGCTGCCCATTTAATGATGAAGTAAAAGTATTCACCGACTCATCCAGATCCATATCGACCACAGAAATTGCCAACTTAAGTTGAGTCTGAAAATTTTCTAATCTTAAGTGTTCAGTGAACATGTGGGCTTGATCTTCTGACCAAGTGATCTCTGTATAGCGTTGTTGACAGTGGGCTGAACCATGGAACTACCTATCTTACAACACAGTTCAACAGACAGACATGTGGTCCGACTCAATTCTGTCTTCCATGACCATCCATTCAAAACTTCCACAAAGATCGAAGCTGGTATTGAAATAATCAACACTGCTATGACCCTGTATGTATGTAAAATTACCAGAACCTTCAAGCTCTGGACATCCATTAAATATTTTCAAATTTTAACAGGTGCACGTATCAGTAACTTCTTACCAAATCATTTAGCACTACAATAACATGAAATTCTGTTGTCTATGAATATAGCAGACATATCAAAAACATCAGAGCAAAAACTTCGAGTAAATTGATTACTGGTAATTTGTACATCACCAGTTCGTCCATTAAAATCGTCATTACAAAGCAAGTGCAGACTAGCATCGGCTGCCAACAGATCACCTATGATCCTGTCAATCTGCAGTGTATGAGAACTGATGCTGCCAATAGATCACCTATGATCCTGTCAATCTGCAGTGTATGACAACTGATGCTGCCAATAGATCACCTATGATCCTGTCAATCTGCAGTGTAAGACAACTGATGCTGCCAACAGATCACCTATGATCCTGTCAATCTGCAGTGTAAGACAACTGATGCTGCCAACAGATCACCTATGATCCTGTCAATCTGCAGTGTATGACAATTGATGCTGCCAACAGATCACCTATGATCCTGTCAATCTGCAGTGTAAGACAACTGATGCTGCCAATAGATCACCTATGATCCTGTCAATCTGCAGTGTATGACAACTGATGCTGCCAACAGATCACCTATGATCCTGTCAATCTGCAGTGTATGACAACTGATGCTGCCAACAGCTCACCTATGATCCTGTCAATTTGCAGTGTAAGACAACTGATGCTGCCAATAGATCACCTATGATCATGTCAATCTGCAGTGTATGACAACTGATGCTGCCAACAGATCACCTATGATCCTGTCAATCTGCAGTGTATGACAACTGATGCTGCCAATAGATCACCTATGATCCTCTCAAACTGATGCTGCCTACAGATCACCTATGATCCTGTCAATCTGCAGTGTAAGACAACTGATGCTGCCAATAGATCACCTATGATCCTGTCAATCTGCAGTGTAAGACAACTGGTGCTGCCAACAGATCACCTATGATCCTGTCAATCTGCATGTAAGACAACTGATGCTGCCAATAGATCACCTATGATCCTGTCAATCTGCATCTGCAGCGTAAGACAACTGATGCTGCCAATAGATCACCTATGATCCTATAGGATACCATAGGGCGGGACATATACAGATAAGTACAGTTTATCAGATGCACTGCCCAACAGTTTACCGCATATTCTGACAGTGACTGAATTATCACATTTCACGTGGTATTATTATAATATTTTGTCATGTTCTTTTTTATCATAACAACAACGCCACCTGACCAACAGCCATGAGGAGATAATTTCAAAGTGAGAGAAACGAATTTAACAAAATTTTGAAAAACATCAGACATAATTAATCAAAAGTTTTGTTCATGAAAGTTTCTGTTAGGGTAACTAAATCAAAATTATTCAAGTAATTCACCAAGTCCCAGTCTCTGACTTTGTTTGCAAGACCCACCTTGTTGAATGGCAGGAAAGAGAAGCGCTGGGGCCTGCCATCATCCTAGGTGTCAGCATCAATGAAAAGTTCTTTGAATTTCTTGGTTGTACGGCTGACAGAGTTAAAGGCGCGCAGCTTCCATGCACACTGTTTGTTGCCTGGGTATGTTGGTCACTGAAGAATGGTACAGCTCACGCCTGTAAATTATAAACAATATTTTCTTTTTGTACAGAGTCACCGCTGGTATTCTGAAGTGATTGCTGTGGTACAGTGTCTGTGCCTCCTGTGATGTCTGTGTGCTGGGGCAGACCTTCAGGATTGGCTGCCTTCATGCGTGAAAACCCGTTCTGTTGACCGGAGCTTGCATGGTCTGTTCCAGTGGGAGGAACAGGTGACGGTTTGATCAGTTTGGGGACTGGATAATTCTTTTCTTCTGCATTTAAAGCTGGAAAGTCAGTTGTCGATAAACAGTATGTGGGCACCTCATGACCATCCACACGATTCTGTGGATCTAAATCATCAGCGATTTTCCCTCTCACCCGCTCTCGAGTGCTTTAAATCATAAAAAAATGGGACATGTTCCTTCCTCGTGAGTGTAATGGCCGATCCCATCTGAGAATTTTTTTGTTGCGAAGGTCATAGGTGTAGACTGCCTCATCTGTGATCAGCCTATCATCGCGTAGAGTGGATCATTGCCTTTATGTCTTAGCTGGCGTTGCACATGGAGTAGTTTTTTTTCTGTTCTGTTGAATAGTTTCTCAAAATCTTTTCCCGAACAAAGACATGTTAACATCCATCAGAGTACCTCAGTTTTGGTGCATGTTGAAGCACTAACCTCTTTTAACTATAGCTCTGGGATGTTACAAACTCTGCCAGACTTGAATGTTCTATCCAAAGCCAAGTCTTCTGTTATGCCCATTCCAACTCACACAATTTGACGAACCTTCTGTTCATGGTCTGGAAATGAAGCACCACTTCTATCAAAAGGAAAGCCCTCTAAAGAAGATTGTTCCGTCTATTCTGACTATCCAGGTAGTCGCATTTGTCTGATAAGCTGGTGACCGTTTCCGGCAATCTGTGTACTTCAAACCATAATGCACGACACTGACCCGCGCATGTCTCTGTCACAGTTATGAGTTCAGCTTGCTGGTCTTCTAACAGACACAGACCATTCTCTCTTTTCTTTTCCACATTTGATAATTTCTTTTCCACTGACACAAAGTGTTTTTCAGCATTTCGTTCTTGACAAACACTCTTGGCTTTTATTCTTGAAACGGCGTCATGCAGAATTTGGGATATTTCTGTCTGGAGTCGATTAAATGAACGATCATTTCCATAGAAATTGTCATCACGATGTGCAGCGGCACACTACTATTGAGGCAGGCTATGGTGTATAGTATGACTTCCAGCCATACCACCTTCCCTGGTACAGAACGTTGGAGGATGGACATGACTCCTGTTCTTGCCCCCTTCCCTGAGTAGGACCAGATTTGGTTCAATGTCTCCACACACAAGTAAACAGCATGACAGGAAGACAACGGCCGCAAATATACCAGTGTCACAGGTCAAAACAAAACAAACAGTCAGCACATACCTGTATTTTTGTGGTGAGTCAGTATTTGTTACCTTTAGAAATCGAACAGTGGCAAGCATAAGAAAGTCAAGATACAGAGTTTTGCCTGATTGTACAGTGTCCAAACTTCCCGCATAGTCCACACGCACTGCACAAGACTGGTTGAGGTTCACAACCGTGGAACAACCACATAGCACATACAGCACAACAGGCAAGCAGATTGTTCTCACTGCACTCATTGGCCAGCACAACACAAGACCGTGTTTATGTGCAGCTATGGCATTCAGTGCACGTTTCTGCCACGTCCTATAAAACTGACCACAGCTGACTCTTGCACATGAAACTGGTATCGGCATGATCGTAAAGAATTAAGGGAAATGAAAAATCGTTAAAATGAAAAAGTTAATCTTCAACTTATTAAAGAAGCTGGCTGGTGCGGTAACTCTTCCTCACCCTCCTCACCACCATAAGTGGAGCGCGACCTGAAGATACGTCTTGTCACCAGTGTGAACCTGTGTTCACCCCCAGAGAGACAGAGAGAGATAGACGGACACAGGCTGAGAAGCAGACACAGACAGAGAGAGAGAGAGAGAGAGGGAGGGAGGGGTGGGGGAGCGCACCACTGACCGAACACCAGGTAGCAGGTCTTGTGCAGCATGAAGTCCAGGATCAGATGACTGATGAACTCAGTGGGACGCCGGTGGTGCAAGCTCCGCAGAACACGCAGAGCTTTCAGCTGCTGGCTGGTGCGGTAACTCTTCCTCACCCTCCTCACCACCACATCTTTCCGCTCCCAACATGCTTTGGCCTTGATCATGAGGCCCCTCCCCCCGCTGCCAAGCGAGTGTATGGGAACCTGGTTAGTGACGGTCAAACCCACAGACTGGTCCCAGACCGGCTGGGCGATGCCCCACACGGGGTTGTGAGGGAAGAGGGTCTGTGTACTGAATGGCGGGTTAAAGTCAGTGGAACTGGCAGTCTCAAACGCTGGTGGCTGCAGACCACCCGGCTGCGAAAGGGAGACCATCAGCTGGTCGGCCTGAACCGGGTTCACCAGGTCCTGCTGCTCGAAGGAAGCCCCCTGCATGATGCCTGGCTGCCCTTCATCCATCACCGACCAGCCAGACTCATCCATGGGCAGTAAGGACAGATGACCAGTGCCAGCACTGGACATGGGACTCGCCGAGGCAAACTGATCCGGTGTGCGTGAGGCCATGACCTGGCAGCTGGGAATGTTGCTGGTGTTGTTGTCCAAGGGCAAGTTAGACCAGGGTTCCGTCCATCTGTTCTTAACCAGGACGGAACAAACTCAAAAGCGTCAGCTCGCAATGTAGAGGAGACTGGAATCGAAGTGTCAGGGTTTGGCTGGGCTTGGTGTGTGGGCTGCACGGAGGCTGCAGGGCAGGAAAGACGTGCATTGGTGACCACAGGTCCAGGCCCATCTTGTCCTAGACCGCCGTTCTCTTCCAAGTCAGGGAATCTCCCATGATGGTGAATGTATGCTCCAGTGGCTTCGACCAATTGTCCCACGTCTTCCAATGGTGGAGGTTTGGAATCCTGGCAACAAAATCAAACTCAGACAAAAGACTGTGTCCACCATCAGCTACATCTGAAGAGCGGACCACATCTTGCTGGAATCCCCCACCACTGGCATGCAGTGCAGTTCCTGATGCTCCGACACCAGGGACAGGCAGGTTCCCAACATGGTTAGTCCTCCCAGGGAAAGCGGCTTGCTGCCCATTCTGCCCATCAGATTCATGGGCATTATCAGCGTTGTGTCCGCGAACAACTGGAGTCCCAGTATGAGGTTGACCGACAGTATCAACCATAGAGAGATGTTGGGCGTTGATGGATCCTGCGTTGGCTGCGGCCCACTGAGCAACATTGGGGCACTGCGCCAAGACACTTGGAGTGCTACCCTTGTCTCCTATCCCGTGCTTGGTGAGACATGGACAACACATCCAGTTCATCAACATTTCCAGAGCCTTCGACGTTGTGAATAAGGTTTTCACACTGCTGTCCGGCTGTCAGCTGTCCAGAAAGCTGCCCAGCTGGGAATGTTGAGACCTGATGAGCTCTGTGGCTGATGACTGAGGTCACCAAAGTGAAGCGTGGACGTTGTTGGCATGTTCCCCTCTGAGGTGTAGTCCTCAAAATCTGCTTCCAGTGGTATCACAGCATTGGCTGATGTGACATAACCCTCAAAGAACGGAGAGTCAGACTGTTCTGCTATGGAGGCTGGTGTGGACATGAACGACTGTCCATCAGCTGGTTGCCCCGAGAATTGTGCTGAGGGTGGCGGGGCTGGCCGTGGATAGGTCGCTGTAGCCTCTGGTGGTTGAGGGTGATAGGTCGCTGTGGCCTGTGGTGGTTGAGGGTGATAGGTCGCTGTGGCCTGTGGTGGTTGAGGGTGATAGGTCGCTGTGGCCTGTGGTGGTTGAGGGGTGGTCGCGCTGTGGCCTCTGGTGGTTGAGGGTGATAGGTCGCTGTAGCCTCTGGTGGTTGAGGGTGATAGGTCGCTGTGGCCTGTGGATAGATCGCCATAGCCTGTGGTAAATAAGTCGCTGTATTACCTGATGGTTGGATAGAAGTAGCTGCTGATGTAATCTGTTGATAGATCTTGGTATCATGTGATGGTTGCAGGTAAGTCGCTGTAGCCTGTTGTAATTGTTGATAGGTCGCTGGATCCTGCAGATAGATAATCGTATCTTGTGCATAGGTCATTGTGTCGTGTGAGTAGGTCGCTGTATCCAGTGTGTAGGTAACTGTAGCCTGTGGATTGGTCGCTGTAGCATGCGGATAGATCGCTGTAACCTGTAAATTGGTCGTTGTAACTGGTGGACTGGTCACTGTAGCCTGTGGATTTGGTCGCTGTAGCCTGTGGTGGTGCCACTGAATCTCTCGTTTGTGTATGGGTCGCTGCTGGTTGTGGCGAATCGCCGGCAATCCCTGAAACTGACGACGGAGTCTGTGTAGCAGTGTGCGTCGTCTGGGTTTGTTCTGCCGACGCTTGAAGGTGAACAGGTTCTTTGTCGAACTCAAGAGACACCTCAAACAGTTCTCCGAATCCTGCAGTCACACAAAAAAAAAAAGAACAGGGGACAAGAGAGCTAAGCAGACATATGGTGGAGCCGATTGGAAAAGAAGTTTGCGTTTGGAATCGGAGTTTTGTCACACCTAGCAACAGTAATAAAAGATGTCAGCATGTAACCCTGTGTTCCTAAAGATAAATAAATGTTCCTACTGATAACATCAGTTACAGGTGTATTTTTACGGCTGTGTTTCCTTAGTCATCACAGATGTGTATTTACGTTAGTAACGTCAGGAAACAGATAAGTGTTTCCACACTTGTATCAGTAGTGTTCGAAGTTGCATTCAGTCACTTATACCAGTCACCAGAAATGTTCCCATGCTAGTAACATCAGTGAATTGAAAGTTTCCCTGTTTTGTAACAGCAACATCAAAAGATGAAGGTCTGTGTCCACTCGTGTGATGTTAGTACAAACAACTCATTTTCTCATTTGCAGCATTTCTGTTCAGAGATGTGTTTCCATACCTATCACAGGCTAATGGGAATCAGAAACCTATTTCCCCATCATTATTTTCTTTTTTTTAAAAATGTCACATTTAGATACAATTCACTACATTTCCCATATCAAACACCAGTTATTCAGACACCCCTCACGCGCGCACACACGTGCATGAAAACACACACACGTGCGCGCGCACGCACGCACGCACACGCGCACAACACACATTACCCTGCATGGGGGTATTGAGTGAGAAGATACAGAGGAAAGGGTCAGATGGGAAGTAAGTGTGAAGACTTGGGAGGTGGGGGTGAGATGTTCATTGATGGGAGGATGGCAGATGGAGTTGGACAGAAGGGAAGGTGGGGAGGAGGAGAGGGGAGGCATTGGCGGGGGAGAGGGGGCAGGGCAGGGCAGGGGGGCAAGAGGGAGGGGGGTGGAGGTTGAAACAACAGAAATAACTTGAACATTCAACTCACGTCCGTTGTAGAGTGTAGAGATGATCGACCCTCGGGTAGCCCTTAACTCTTGGAGTTCTTCGTTGGCTGCACATAGAATGGTCTATCACTAAAGGCAACAACAACAACAATAACAACAAATCATAAAATAAACAGATAAATAAGCAAACAAATAAATAAGTACATAGAAAACTAACTGAATAAATAAATACATAATTAAGTAAATAAATGAATGAATATAAATAAATACATAAATGAAATGAAATAATCCACATGTTTGCCACGTTTGCTCTGTGTGAATTCTGTGTGTTTTTCCGACACATCTTCTGTTCGTTTTATTTGTACCCTTCAACACTCGCCCCCCCCCCCCCCCCCACACACACACACACACACACACTCCCCACCTCCGCCCCCAAGTAATTGTTCATTTAATGCTACAAACCAAATCTGGCTGAGAAGGACAATTTCATACCTTGAACATAACCAGATACAGGTCTATGTTTAAAAAAAAAAGAGGAAAATTTGTGTATTTGAGCAATTTCCAAGATAGCCACCAGCAAAAAGGGGAGTCGTATGCTGTAGTAATTCATTTTCACCCATAACACCAAATAAGTAAAAATAAATAGAAATCATAATAATCAATAAATGAATAACTAACTAAATAAATGAAATATAAACAAAATAAGTAAATAAAGAATATAAAAGACATAAATGAATAAATAAATAAATGAACAATTTCAATGGGTGGTGATGGTGATGATAGTAGTTATGTGTGGGTAGTTGTATGTGGGGGTGTGGGTAATGATAGTAATGATTGGAAGAGAATGGAAATGATCAATGGGTGGTAAGATGTCATTAGGAGAGGGAAAAAAAGGGGGGGGGGGGGGGGGAATATGGATGGAGTGGGGGGGAGAGGGTACAGGGGGAAGGGGAGAGAAAGAGTTCATATCTCTCCTCCCACACAAATTTGTGTGGGTGGGGGTAGGGTGGGTAGGGGTGAGAAATCCATGCAAATAGTGCTGTTAAGATTAAAAAAAAAAAAGGGGGGGTGGGGGGGGGGGGTGGGGAGGGGGGAAGAGAGGGGAGGGTATTATGGGTGAATTATGGTCAAAAGAGACTAATTGTGAGGAGTTTTCACAAACATAGACACCCACCCACACACATCATATAACATAAAAGCAAGTTTTGTGTTATAATATTTCTTGCAGTCTCTGCAACACCAAGCTGCTCTGTAAGTTGCTGAAATGGTGCTCGGTTACTTATCCTTGGAATTTATTAGGCAATTATATATATATATATATATATATATATATTTTTTTTTTTAATTTGATGATGATGATGATCAGTGTCTTAAGTGGGATAAACAATGCTAAAGGATGTTGATTATTGTCATGAGTGAAATAACATGATAACATTGGTATAATAATGCCAACTGAGCAGAAAATTGGAAGTGCTCAATGATTGATGAATAGTGACCATTGTCATAGGTGAAATCAACACTGTCACACACACACACACACACACACACACACATACACACACATATATGTATAAATACTCATCCACATCCACATCCACATGCACGCATGCACACACACACACACACACACACACACACACACACACACACACATATACACACACACACACAGAGGGGGGTTTGAATAAATTAAAATATATAAATAATGATAATAAAGGTTATTGGGTGATGGACATTTGATAACAATAGTGCTACAAGATGATAATCATTCTTGTTACTAAATTTTTTTTAAAAAATGGGAACCTTGATGGTGATGGTCATTTGATAACAACAGTGCTACAAGATGATAATCATTCTTGTTACTGGAATCATAACTGCGATTAAAGGTACTGTGGGATGCTGATCATTGTCACAGGTGAAATGATGTGGTGGCAGTAGTAGTGTATATGATTCTGGTTGGGGGGGGGGGGGGGGGGGAAATCAATGACTGATGGGTGATGATCATTAGAGATCAACAGTACTGTAGGATGGTCTTCTTCCTCATTCACTTAGGTAGGAACCCTGGAGATACTGATGAAGGCTGCTGTATAGCAAAGGCCCTCCAGTGGTCAATCAGGCTTTCCCTTCATCGGTGTGTTGGTAGGTTGGGTCATTGGGCTGTACTGCATGGATGATTTGAAGACCTGCCATTGTGGAATATAGTGGACATGTGATGGCTCAGTCTGGACTGCCCTGTCTCAGTCTCACAAAGGCCTGATCTGGGCATCCGGTAGTGTCCATCCCTCTTGTTGAAGTAGGGTGCTGCTCAAGCCATCTCCCTTTTTGGTTTTTGGTTCTTGTTGATAATACTTTTGATTTTTTCAAAGGAGACTTACTGTTCTAGTTGGGGCTGCTGTTCTCCTTCCTTTGCCAAATGGTCAGCTTCCTCATTGCCATATATATTGCAGTATGAAGGCGATCACTGGATGACAGTATTCCAGTGACTGATGGATGGTGAACATTTGAGATCAGCAGTTCTATAGGATGAGGGTCATTGCCATGTAGGTGGAATAATGTAGCATTAGTACAATAGTGCCAGTTGGGGGAACAAAGGAAGATCTATATCAATGACTGGTGGGTGATGATCATTGTCAAAAGTGAGATACTGTAGGATGATGGTCATTGTGATAAGTGAAATAATGTGGTGGCATTAGTATAATACTGCTGGTTCAGGAAGAGCGTGGGGAGGGGGGGGGGGGGGGGGGGGGGACAGATGGGTGATGATCATGGATCATTCGAGATCAACAGTACTGTAGGATGATGATTATTGTTATGTAAGTTGGATAATGTTGTGGCATTGGTGTAATAATGTCGGTTGGGGGAATGGAGTAGGTAAACAAAGATTGATGGATGATGATTATTGTTATGGTGTGAGTGCGATTCACAGTAGTGTGGGATGATGGTCATTTACAAAAGTGGAATAGTGTACTAGCCTCAGTATGTTAATGCCAGTTGGGGGAATAGAGAAATGATCTATGACTGATGGATGATGATCATTATCAGAAGTGAGATCTGCAGTACTACAGGATGATGATCATTGTCGTAAGTGAGATAATGTGGTGGCATTGGTGTGTTAATGCCTGCTGGGGGTGGGAAAAAGGAAAATGACTGATGATTGATGGATTAGTTTGAATCATTCCAGCTCTTTTCCTTTCCCACAACCTCTCCTCCATCCGTTTCTCTCTATACCCCTTCCCCCAATTTCCCCATCCCACCTTATTCTTATGCACACCCCATGTACATATATATATATCTATAACATCACATGTAGAGCATAATATATATACCCCAAAAACCTCTCCACCATCCAGGTACTCATAGACACATACACATGTGAAACAATCTATATACATATATATATATATATATATATATAGAAATATGAACTTTCTGGCTGTTTTTTTTTTTAGATAAAGTGCTCAACCAATTCGGGAGCGGTCTAAACGATGATGATAAAAGTAAAGCTTAAAACCCAGGATTACAATTTGTTTCGAGGCACTCTCCTCTCTTCAGATCCCATCTGAAGAGAGGAGAATGCCTCGAAACAAACTGTAATCCCGGGTTTTAAGCTTTACTTTTATCATCATCTTTTATATATATATATATTTTTTTTTTTCCCCTCATACACACCCTCAAGTGCCCTCTTCCAAGAATGTCTTCTCTCATCTACCACTCGCTCACTACTTTCTTTTACACACTCTCAAGTGCCCCCTTCCATTAGTTCCAAACATAAGACTCATCTACCGCTCTGTCTTTTTCTCTCTCTGCTTGTCTTTCTTTTCCCTTTCTCTGCCTCCCCCCCCCCCCCCCCCCCGAGGTGAAATGGGATTGGACACTGAATTTTCCTTTTCCCATTACACACACACACACACGTGTGCGCGCAGGCACGCACACACACGTGCGCAAGCACGTACGCAGGCACGCATGCATTCACCACTAAAGACGAAGTTTTCACTGGCAAATTACGGACACGCGATCGGAAGTGTCCATTTTGATTTTCCCGCTGCGTGTCTACAAAGTCATGAAACATTAAGGAAACAAAATAAGGCCATCAAAGTTGTGGATAAACATATGTATTTTCATACACGATATATTATTGTTTCACGTGTTATCATTGGAAAATAATTTTAGCTTACATTCATTTAACTGCGGGCACCTCGCACTAGAAAATCGTCTGCAATTTTGGCTTTTTTTTTTTTTTTCTTTTTCTTTTTATATATATATTTCTCAAATTAAAAAAAACGATTTTGAAGTGGCTTCAAATCTGAAATCAATTATAACATTGTAAAGAACAATGTACCAAAGTATTGTGCTTGTTGCACGAAGTGCACAATTCTGGTTATTTCTGCAACATAGAACCCCCGCTAGAAGGAAAAAGGGTAGAGGGCGGACGGGGGTGAGAAACGGGGAGGGAGGTGAAAAGAGGACAGAAGGGATTGGGGTGGGGGTGGGGGAGCGAGAGAG
Organism: Conus betulinus; assembly: GCA_016801955.1. Taxonomy (NCBI): domain Eukaryota; kingdom Metazoa; phylum Mollusca; class Gastropoda; order Neogastropoda; family Conidae; genus Conus; species Conus betulinus. Next base: position 232,198 of record JADBJO010003016.1, on the reverse strand, counting down.
AGAGAGAGAGAGAGATAGAGAGAGAGAGAGAGGGGGGGACGTGGTCATATTTTGCTTTCCGGCCTGACATTCTTATTACTGAAAGACAGTTGTTGCCGGCAAACGCTGTGTTTCTCAGAACGCATCATGTCATCCAGCAGGAGGCATGACTGCTGACAAAAGGTGATGTTACAGGCATTAGATGCGCCGTTCATCCACAGGACATGTTACGATCGTGATGAACATCACTTTAGACCCAAATACAAAGCAATCCCATACCTTTTTTTTTTTTAATCTCGTCAAATGTGACAAGAGAGAGACTCAAATGTTGTATTCTTAAAGGTCATATCCCCTTAGAATGGGGGTGTACATAATAAATCATGTCGCAAATTGATCTTGGTATTCTTTATATAACATACATAGTTCGCTTTTTGAATGCTTTATATAAATTAATCACTAACTGTTTAACTGTGTGTTTCATTTGATTACATTAACAAGAAATTGGAAATGAAATGAGGCAGCGAACAGAAAACAATAAACAGTAAACATGTGGGGTAGTTTTTGCTCCCATAAGGAAAACAAACACAGAATAACTTTTATTCAAGACTGGCACAGCCTTTTGAACTTGAATAAAGTCAGACAAATACAAACAATCTAATGGGTGGGGGGGGGGGGGGGGGGGGGGGGTGAACAAGCACAGGCCAACAACTAAATTGTCTTCATAGTAATGACTTGGCAAAATTTTGGACTTAAGGGGGGGGGAAGGGAGGTTGAAGATGTAGAACTGGGAACATGAAATTAAGAAAATATTTTACAGATAGGAAAACTCTTCACTAGCTGCATAAGGGAATCATCGCAATCCCTTTTGAAGGCAGATATATTTGTATTGCCTGCTCCGAGGCCTTTCGTCTGCTGGGTCGGAACTCATCGGGGAGACATGGCTGGTTGTATGTGTGCTCCTGGCGTCAAACAGAGACAAACCATAGTCCATAATACCATGGTGTTCTCACCACCAAGGGTGCAAAAAAAGAATCCAATAGCACCCCCGAGGCAGCTAATGAAGAGTAGTAAATGAAACTAAACGAAAGTGTGGGGAGGAAAAAAAGTTGCTGAAAAACTAGAGATATTATGCAAATAGTATAAAATGTAGGGGGCAATCTTTGAGCCTACGCTTGAGGATCCACCCAAGGATGCAAGGGAGATCAAAAGACAAACACAAAGACGGACAGAAACAAATACAAATAACCTCGATTTAATCAAATGAAATTGGAAATGAATGAGAGCAGGGAACAGTAAACAATAAACAGTAAACAAATGGGGTATTTTTTGCTCCCATAAGGAAACCTAACACAGAATAACTTTTATTCAAGACTGGCACAGCCTTTTGAACTTGAATAAAGTCAGACAAATACAAAGACGAACAATCTAATGGGGGTGGGGGGGGGGGGGGGGGGGGGGGGGGGGGGGGGTGAACAAGCGCAGGCCAACAACGAAATTGTCTTCATAGTAATGACTTGGCAAACCTTTGGACTTAAGGAGGGGGGGAGGGAGGCGGGAGATTGAAGATGTAGAAAACTGGGAACATGAAATTAAGAAAATATATTACAGATAGGAAAACTCTTCACTAGCTGCATAAGGAAACCATCGCAATCCCTTTTGAAGGCAGATATATTTGTATTGCCTGCTCCGAGGCCTTTCGTCTGCTGGGTCGGAACTCATCAGATAAGATAATGTTGCTTATAACCCAGCCGACCGCAAAGGGCCATATCAGGGCTGTCACCACACGTTAAAATCAACTCACAGGTCATTCATCCACACAATTCTTTAAAAGACATCGTCTAAAATCTCATCCAAAACTTTGTTAAAAATCTTTCCACTGTAAAATCTCAGATGCGATGAAAAATGTTAACCTCTTTCAAGAACTCAAAGATCGCGTCGGGCGGAACATCTCTGAACAAGGTTTTCATGGAATCTGCTGTAAAATGTTTGTGTCTCACATCGTGCAAATCCCAACACTCTAAAAGAATATGTTTCATTGTGAGTGGCACATGACACGGAATGCACCAAGGAGCTTCTTCACACTTTAAAAAAGGTAGGATGGGGTAAAATACGAATGGCCGGTGTGCAGCCGGCACAGAACTGTTTCTTCTTTACGACCACCAGACGAAGATGAGAGGAACTCCTTTAGGTTTGGACGGATCTGAAAGAGTTTGTTATCCGTCTGTGTATTCCAATCCTCCTGCCAGAGGTCTTTTACATAATTGTTAATTTTGGGTTTCAGATCTGAGCAGGGGATATAGTGTGTGTTTGACAGTTTCTCTCTTGTGGCATTCTTGGCCAAAAACGATCCACCATTTCGTTCCCTCCGATGCCAACATGACCAGGAACCCAAGCCAGAAGAATGTTGTAACCCTCCGCTGTCAACTTGGTAAAAAGGTCAAAAAAAGTGTATAAGTTCGGGGTGCTGAAGGTTGCGGCCAGATATGGCCTCCAAAGCCGACAGCGAATCCGACAAAACCAGAAAGTCCCTCTTTGGAGACCGTGAGATTATTCTTAGTGCCAGAACCAGAGCTGTAAGTTCAGCAGAGTAGGCAGAAGCGTCCGAAGGAATATGTTCTAACAGTATTTGAGAAGGAGCACCAGGGCAGTAAGCTGCACAGGCCACTCCATCTTCAGACTTGGAACCGTCAGTGAAAATTTTCTGATAGGATGGGAGTTTTGAACTCAGCTCAGCATACAACGCTTGTATGCCAGAGAGCTGGTGGACTCTTTGCGAAAAGCTGCAAGATCAAAACGAATGTCTGGTGTGAAAAAGGTCCACGGAGGCTCATCTGGAAACTTGGAAAAATCAGACACAACTCCTAGGTCTAGACCTGCATTCCGTGCGTGAGGCTGCATACGAAGGCCAAACGACGGAATACAGGTAGGGTTGTTTTCGAATTTGTTTTGGAATGAGGGTCAAGGACACAGTCATAGGCAGGGTTTTCTGGTTCAGAGAACAGTCTGATATAGTAGTTCAAAGATAGTTTCAACCTGCGGTTGGACAGTGAGGGTTCACCTGCCTCTGCGTACAGGCTGTACACAGGGGTGGTGCGGAATGCTCCAAGACATAGACGAAGCCCTTGATGGTGGTATAGGGTCTAAGAGTTTGAGGTAAGACGGTCTTGCAGAGCCATACACAGCACAACCATAGTCCAGTTTGGAACGGACCAGGGCTCTGTAGAGGTGCAGCGAAGTTTTCTTATCAGCGCCCCAGTCAGTGTGTGCTACGACCCGCAGAATATTCAGAGCTTTCTGGCAAGAAGTTTTGAGGTTTTTAATATGGCTGAGAAAGTTCAGTTTTTTATCAAAAATAACCCCCAGAAATTTAGCTTCCTTAACAGCTGGAATGGTGGTCTTATCCAGAAGAATTTCAGGATCAGCAAAAAATTGACGAAAATTGTGAAAATGGATTGACTGGGTTTTTTGTACGTGAAAAGGTAAACCCGTTTTCCACGGCCCACTGTTGAATCCTGTTGACACAAAGTTGGAGTCGCCGCTGTACGCTGGCGTAAGAAGCTCCAACTGCGTACAGCGCGAAGTCGTCAACGAACAAAGAAGACTCAGAGCCCTGGCTTACCGATTTCACAATGTCATTGATCTTGATGCTGAAAAGGGCAGGAGAAAGGATGCTCCCCCTGAGGTACACCCAACTCCTGCCCATGGATGTCCGAGAGAGAGTGTGGTGCCAACACGCACCTGGGAACTGTCGATCAGCCAGAAAGTTTTCGATAAACATAGGCAGATAGCCACGAAAACCAAGTTTATGCAAATCCATAAGGATCCCTGATTTCCACGTGGTGTCATATGCTTTTTCTAGGTCGAACAAGATAGCGACCACATGCTGCTTGTTGACAAAGGCGTTGCGACAAAGGGTTTTTGCGGATTAAATGGTTTTCTCAACTGTCAACTGTCGAGTGGTACTTGCGAAACAACGCCCTGTTGCACTGTTCACTGGCCAAAAGGCCGTCGGTTTCCAGCTTCCACATCAGACGGGAGTTGACCATCTTTTCCATCAGCTTACACAGGCAGCTGGTCAGAGCTATTGGGCGATAGTTTGATGGGTTGGTAGGGTCCTTTCCAGGTTTGGGGATTGGAATGATCAGGGCTTTCCGCCAGGAGGGCGGGAAGCACCCTGTGGTCCAGATATGGTTATAGACTTGAGAAGGGTCTGGAGACAGCTTTCTGGAAGGTGTTTCAAAACCTGATAATGAATGTCATCCAGACCAGGGGCAGAGTCATTGCAGGTTTGCAAAGCTGATTTTAGTTCGCTAATCGAGAAAGGCAGATTGTAAGCTTCAGAGTTGTCTGATGTGAAATTGTATGAAAGATTCTCTCTCTAATTTGCTTGTTTCTTAAAAAGGCTGCAGATTTATTTAAAGATGAGGAGTTCTGTTGGATGGTGGAGGCCAACAGATTGGCAATAGCTTGTTTGTCAGTGATCAAAGCATCGGCAAGTTTCAGGTGATGAATGGAGGGGTTGGTGTTCTTCCCTTTGATTTTTCTGATGATGTTCCAAACTTTTTTCTTTGAAGTTTTAGATGTCAGTCCGGAGCAGAAGTTTCTCCAAGACCGACGTTTACTGATTTTGAAAGTATGTCTCGATTTAGCACGGAGTTTCTGATGGGCTCGGGCGTTAGGACCAGAGGGTCGTTGGTATACCTGACGCTGAGCCTGTTTACGTACTTTTGAGATTTGTTGGCAGTCAAAATTAAACCAGGGTGTGTCTTTGGCATTTGGGGTTGGTTTGAGGAAGTTGGAATGGAGGCCTTGGCGCATTTTATGAGGATATTAGAAACCATTTCTGCGGGATCCGGACTTCGTAGAACTTCCTCTGTGAGTTCCCACGGACAGTTCCTGCAAAAAGATCCCAGTTCGCCTTGTTGAAATTTAGATGTTCTGGAACAGTGCGGCTTTCAGTTATTTTGGATTTTAGAACAATTGGAAAATGGTCACTCCCATGCAGATCGTCAAGTGCCGACCACTCATAGTCCAGGACCAGCGAGGGGTCGCACACTGACAGATCAAACATGAGAGAGCACCAGTAGCAGAGTGGAGGAAGGTTGGAGATCCATCATTAAGACAACACAGGTCAAGCTCTGAGAAGACGTTTTCCAGAAGGAGACCTCTAGACGAAGTATCAACGCTACCCCAAAGAGGATTGTGCCCATTGAAATCGCCCACAGCAAAAAAGGTCGTGGAAGCTCCTCAATCAGGCTGACCAGTTCTTGTCGACTGATGGATACAGAAGGAGGCAGATATAGACAACAAATAGTGACCGTTTTATGCAGAGAGACTCTGGCAGCTAAAGCTTGGAGGGGAGAACTGAGGTAGACAGGGCTAAACAGAAGAGATTTGTGGATAAAGCAACGACACACCACCCGTCACTCCAACTGCAGAGGCTGTGCTGGTTTAGAAAAAGAACATTAAAACCCGATAAAGAGAAAGATTTGTCAGAGCGTATCAGAGTCTCTTGAAGAGCTAAGACAGCAGGTTTTAAATGTTGACAGAGGAGCTGCAGCTCTTCAAAATTAGAATTCAAACCTCGAATGTTCCAGTGAGATATTGAATCCATGAGGATGGAGAGATGGCAACAGACTTCTCAGTCCATTACTGTCTCATCATCATCCGACTGCAAAGGAGAATATGGATTGCGTGTTTCCAAACTTGAATGTCTTTTCTCTGGACTTTTTTTTGTTTTCTGGAAGCTCCGGAGGCAGATGATGGGCAATCCACCTCAATGACCTCTACACCAGAGGGCTTCCCTGGGATCGTGCTTGATGAGGCACCGCTTGGGGGCCGCGAGTGCCCTTGGGAGGAACAGGGGTTTTTTGGGGGAAAGGGGAGCTGTCGAAGCAGAGAGTCTCCCAACCTGTGTCTGCTGGGCAGAATGGGAGGCAGCAGGTTTTACGCCACCACCATGGGAGTTTATCACAGGGGTAGCGGATTTCTTGCCTCCGCTGGGGGCAGATGGTTTCGATTGCAGAGTCTTGGAAAAACTAAAGGTGTCTGTCTGACAGGAGACAGATACTGTAGAAACTTGTTTCACAACCTGAGAGTAGGACTTGTTCGGATGCTGCGGACTGCCCAGAACCAACCTTTTTGCCTCGTGGAATGGAATCTTTCTTTCCGTCTTCACCCTTTGGATACTACTTTCCTGGCGCCAAACCGGACACTCTCTAGAGGAGGAGGAGTTGCGCCTCCGCAGTTTGCACAACGCGCCGGATGAACGCACGGCATCTCGTGGCTCGGTTGGCAGCAGACGCCACAAATCTCCTCCCCAGAGCATCGATCTCGCACATGGCCAAACTTCTGGCACCGGAAAACAACGCATCGGGGATGGAACATACAGGCTAACCTTGACGTTCAAATAGCCCACCTTGATAGACTGTGGCAGCGAAGGGGTGCAGAAGGTCAGAAAGAGGGTATTTGTTGGCACTCTTTCAGAACCCTTGCGAATTGTGACTCTTCGCACATCCATGACTCCCTGGGATTTCAGTTCGAACCTTATCTCATCCTCCGATACTCCTTTCAAGTCTGGGCAGCGAATGACTCCCTTTGAAGAATTTAGGTTCTTGTGAGGCGACACTTTGATTTTTCGGTCAACAAGAGTTGTAGATTTCAGGAGCCGATCTGATTGACATTTTGTACCACATTCCACCAGAAATGAGCCATTTCTCAGACGTTTGATTGATTTTAGGTTTCCTGACAGACAACTGAAACCTTTCTGGATTGCAAAGGGGCTGAGTGCAGACAAAGGTTAGTATTCATCAGCGCCCTCCACCACCAACCACGAAGGCCACGATCCAGACTCTGTTCGGATTTCTGATTCCGAGTCAGAATCATGATCACCATCAGATCTCACTTTGTCTCTCTTTCTCCTTTTGGAAGGGAGTTTAGAGATATTGAGGACATGGTATATGATTTAGGAATTCGTCCCTCCCCTACCCACCCACCATCGAGTCCAACTTAGGGCCAGGGCCAGGTTTCAGTTTCAGAGGGATATACAACAAAGCAGCGCCAACTTACCCTATCCCCCCCGATTATGCCCAGCTCCCGGGAACAGAGAGAACTGAGCACTGCAGGGGTTACCTTGGCCAGCTGGGGGGCTGCCCGTTTGACCTAACCCCATGCAGGGGAAGCCGGTTGACACACACAGGCCCATGTGTGCCTCCTGTCTAGGAGAGGTCCGAGCCAAAGTAATGTGTTGAGGGCGCTGGCCCTCTCAATCACCAGGATCTCATCCCCCTCCATCACAGGTCGCACCGCACGGCAACGCGGCGGATCTTAAGAAGACCACAGAGAGAAAAGGAGTGTGGGAAAGAAGACTTGATGGGGAGACGAAGATAGAAAAGAGCCAAATAAGAAAGGCAGAAGAAAACAAGAAAGGAGAAAGGCGGGTTACTATTAGTCAGGATCCTCACCCTTAGCCTGTCTGACATGGGAAGCCCTACCAGGGGCATCAACTCCTTACCACGTTGCGCTTAGGCCAGACAGCATCTTCGACTTTTCAGGCCTAGAAGCATTTGAAAAAAAAACTAGCCTATCTAAAGTATTGATGCCCCCGCCAGCAAAGCCTAAGGGATCACAGGACCACGCAAGCCCTCCGACCACGGCAAGGTTGCAACCCCCGGAGAAGGGTAGTAAATGAAACTAAATGAAAGTGTGGGGAGGAAAAAAAGTTGCTGAAAAACTAAAGATATTATGTAAATAGTATAAAATGTAGGGGGCAATCTTTGAGCCTACGCTTGAGGTTCCACCCAAGGATGCAAGAGAGATCAAAAGACAAACACAAAGACGGACAAAAAACAAATAATCTCGATTTAATCAAAATGAAATTGGAAATGAAATGAGGCAGGGAACAATAAACAATAAACAAGTGGGATAGTTTTTGCTCCCATAAGGAAACCTAACACAGAATAACTTTATTCAAGACTGGCACAGCCTTTTGAACTTGAAAAAAGTCAGACAAATACAAAGACAATCTAATATGGGGGGTGTGTGTGTGTGTGTGTGTGTGTGTGTGTGTGTGAACAAGCACAGGCCAACAACTAAATTGTCTTCATAGTAATGACTTGGCAAAATTTTGGACTTAAGGAGGGGGGAGGGAGGCGGGAGATTGAAGATGTAGAAACTGGGAACATGAAATTAAGAAAATATATTACAGATAGGAAAACTCTTCACTAGCTGCATAAGGGAACCATCGCAATCCCTTTTGAAGGCAGATATATTTGTATTGCCTGCTCCGAGGCCTTTCGTCTGCTGGGTCGGAACTCATCAGGGAGACATGGCTGGTTGTATGTGTGCTCCTGGTGTCAAATAGAGACACACCATAGTCCATAATACCAGGGTGTTCTCACCACCAAGGGTGCAAAAAAGAATCCAATAGCACCCCCGAGGCAGCCAGTGAAGTGT
>JADBJO010003016.1:172500-221636 GCA_016801955.1 Conus betulinus | reverse complement strand
CTCCTTAAGTCCAAAGTTTTGCCAAGTCATTACTATGAAGACAATTTAGTTGTTGGCCTGCGCTTGTTCACCCCCTCACCCCCACCCCCCTCATTAGATTGATCGTCTTTGTATTAGTCTGACTTTATTCAAATTCAAAAGGCTGTGCCAGTCTTGAATAAAAGTTATTCTGTGTTAGGTTTCCTTATGGGAGCAAGGACATTAACAAGGTTAATATGAAAAATGCAAGGATTATTGAAGTACTTTCTTGAGATGAATTCCTAGTTTTTGTCTAATACTGGACAAGCCAATACAAAATGAACTTCATCCTCTTTTGCATTTCGACATAATGGACAGATCAAATTTCTATTATATGACTGTTTATAACGAAAGTAGTGAGTGAAGAGATCGGAAACACCAAATCTAAACTTAGTCATGATACGTTTTAGATGTTTGTCCATTTTCATTGATATAAAAAATATTATAGACAGGTAAACATCGTAGACTATTAAACGTTCTATATAATTCAATCTCTGTCACTGTTCTGTACATGACAATTCCAATTTTGCCAGCAGCAATCAACGAGTCTTTCTCGGAATATCTGGATAAAAGCACTCATATCACCAACACCTTGGTTCATCCAAACAAATCCCGAAACCATATTCACACAGTTTCATTCTCACATTAGTCACCCAGTTTTTCTTACCTCTGTCATCCAATTCTAACAACATTCGATATGCTTTATATGGAAATCTGTGATCTTGCATCTGAGTAATTTTCAACCAATACCAAACACACTTGATTATGAAATTCAAATATATAGGAAAGCTAGCTGTTTCACCATATACCAAATCATTTGGCATTTGCAATGATACACTAAGAAATTTCTTCAAAGCAAACAGCTGGATCTTTTCACAGTGTACGCAGCAGCTGCATCAATGCTCCTTACTTCAGCTCCGTACTGTACCATAGGTTGAACCTGGCCATCAAATAACTTCAAAACCAAAGTACGGGAATCGTTATTTAGCAATGATAATTTCTTTAGTATGCACAGTAACGCATTTTTTGCTCTGCTGGCCAAATCTTTGCAAGCAAAGACAAAACTCAAACGCGTTGAGAAGTATATTCCCAAGTATGTATACACACTGACAACAGGCATTGTAACCCATTGTAGGTCCATCTTTCTCTTTCTGCTTGGTATCCGCCCTTTCTAAATACAATTATATTACCTTTTGCCATATTAATTTTTAATTCTAATGAAGCAGCAACTCTTTGCAAAGTACTTAACTGGGTTTGTAATCCAACCACTGTTTCTGACACCATGGCCTCATGATCAGTCAAAAGAAGAATGAAACTTTCAAAAGCGTCATTGAAATGTGCACCGCGCCTTCCACAATTTATAACCTCCTGTGTCAGTTCATTAATGAATAAAGAAAACAGAACAGGGCTACAGAAATCGCCCTTTCTCACCAGAAACGCAATTTACATAGTCTGTTAGAGCAGCACCAGATCGCACTCTTGCCTTTACACAATTAGACATACTTATTATACATTTATAAAGTTTTCCATGGATACCATTTTTAAACAGGATAGACCACAGGAAGGTTCTACTGACTGAATCAAAAGCCTTCTCGAAGTCAATAAATGCAACATATAATTTTACGATTTAAACAAAATATTTTTGTATAAATGCCATTAGTGTGAACATGTGATCAACTGTAGAATCGTTCTTCTTAAACCCAGCTTGATATTCCCTGGTAATGTTATTTTCTTCCACCCACTCCTGGAATCTCCTATTGATAATAGCACAGTACAGTTTACTGCCAACATTACACAATGAAATTCCTCTATAATTATTTGGATCGTTTGTATCATCTTTTTTATACAATGGGATGACAACAGACTCGGACCAGCTTCTGGGATATACCTCTTCATCAAATAAGGAGTTACAGAATTTAACCAGAAAATTTAGAAATAAACTTGACTGGCACGCACTTTTTATCAGTTCACCAATAATTCCATCTGGACCAGCAGCTTTGCGAGGTTTTACCTTTCTTAGCGCAACTATAACTTCTTCTTTGGAAATTGGACGGTTTAGATTGTCACCGTCATGAGCAGATTCATCGATGTAATTTTCATTTCCCAGATCATTATGAGAACCAGCGTTTCCTTCTAACAGATCTCTGAAATATGAGACCATGTTTCTAAACTTATATCATTTACAGGTTGCTTCCTTTTTCTGAACACAGTCCCAAAAATCATTCTGACTATTTACAGACGTAAGCATTTCTGTCAACAGAGTATCATTATATTGCTTTTCTTTTGTTTTTAAGAAATGTTTATGTTCTCGTATAGCTTTTCAGTAGGCTACACGAGACGGTATTGACAAAGAACGTCGATATCTCTTTAAACAAATTACGAATTAAATTGTTTTGTTAGCAAGACATTCCATATCATACCAGTCTTCTGACATTTTCCAATACAAACCTGTTTCTTCATACATCCCCCAGCCACTTTTATACAAGAATTAAACACACTTAACGCTTCTTCAATGTTATTATCAACCAGACTTACTGCCTCTTGCATGCGCACTTGCATTCCGTCGGAAAGGATTACATTTTTAAATAAATCATCATGAGCTTCGTTCCAGACAAATTTTTCAATAGTACGTAGCGCCTGTTTTTTTTTTACCTGTATGGGCTCACAGTTATGACATGAGGAAGCGAACTTCAGTTCTAAAGGCATGTGGTCAGACTCTGTTCTCTCCGACACCTACATCTCACAACTATGAGAAATGGTAGAAAACAAATAAGACATCAAAAAATAGTCATTCACACTGCTGCCGCTGTCGGATATGTATGTAGCGATCTTGAAAGTCACTCTTACATACTCCATTTCAAATAAACAATTTCAAAGCAGCGCACATGTTAATTAAAAGCTTTCCATAATTATTCAGGACAACATCTTCTGAATTTTGTACATGAGGTGGCCCACTTTTATGTTGATCATTATATATTATGTAAACATGCTTTCTTCAAAATGACATGAGAAATTTTGAGATTCTAGTATTCAAGTCACCGCACACTATCACACCCACATCGTTTTTAACAAAATGTAAACAGTCACATATAAATCCTTCTAACAAGGAAACTCCACTGTATGTATCAAAATAGGAATAGTAGGGCGACCCTTCCGGAGGTACATATGCACATACGAAGATAACATGTTTTAAAGGTGCCAAGCAAAGATTTATCAACAAGAAAAGCACAGAACAAATCAGATACAATATCCAAAGGCGTAAAATTGGGACGGATCTCATTTTTTTTTTTAAAAAGACACACCAGCCCACCGGAAAGCCTTCCTCGTGCCGTAAACTTTAATGCACGTGCACAGTAAACTGTGTACCCAGAGAACACAGGCGACTGAAAAACATCTACTAACGTCAAGACAAAACATACAAAATCAAAACCAGACACATAAGAAATAAAATCATTATTCTGCATTTTGGAAAGCAATCCATTAACATTCAAAAAAGAAAATCATTTTATTACATGTGTCACCATAACATAACACATCGTTTTTAGAGGACAAGGACATCAAACAAACATTTCCATCAGACACATCATCATCTGTGTTGCTAACATTTTCTACCGGCACTGACATTACTGAGCTTCCCTCACAACACACGACCTCACGGCTCGTTTCACGAGCTGTCGAAATACAGCGCTGCGTACAGCTCACCGTTGGTTCCCTTCACTGTTAATTTGGACCGGCCGAGTTCCTACCTTAATTCAACAAGCCTATTGTCAGTACCTATGAATCGCTTGTCGTTGACAAGGAGGTACTTAATGACTAATGTAGCCCGTTTACCATCACTTCTGGCTTTCTTGAGGTGAGGTGTCAGTTTCTTCCTTAGCTCTCGCACCCTGGTCGAGAAGTCCTCTCCAATGAAAGTGTTTGTTACTTGTAGTTTACGTTTTGCTCTGAGAATGTCCTGCTTCTGCTTGTAAAAAAAACGTATCAAGCAATCACGGGAGAGTCCTGCCTATTGTTCAGTCGATGCACCCTATTGAATTCAAAATCCTGGGAACGACTCTAACGTATTGGTAATGAGGTCCTTCAAAACGTTTTCGTAGTCCACGGAGTCTCATTTTCCTGACGTGGCAGTCCATAAATGATGAGGTGTCCTGCTTGGATCTCCCCTCAAGGTCGTCGGTCTTCGTCTCAAGCTCCTCCATCTTCTTGGTCAAGTCCTGGTTCTGCTGCCGTAGACTGGTGACCTCCTCCTGAAGCCCCTTCAGCTCCTCCTGCATGGCAGCGTATTCCTCACGAAGGGCATTCATGTCCCGCTTCACATCGTTGAGCTTGGCGTCGAATTTACACTCCATGGTGTTCAGCTTGCTCATGATGTCTGACAGTGAAGGTTCCCCTCTGTGAGGATGGCCAGGTTTCTCCATACTGGCCCTGCTGCTGGCTGCTCCTCCACTGGCGCTGGTCAGTCGGGTCTGCCTGGTGCTGTCTCTGGACTGGATAGGGTTAGGACCTGGCTTGCTCTCCACGTCACCACATCGGAGAAGCAAACTCCCCCAGAACAAATAGGAGAGGAGCAGTCCTAACATATCACCGTCACCTCGGCACTTCGGTCTCAACATGGCGACACGCATTGCTGATTTTCTCTCTAGCCCGTTTCAACATGAAACTTTGAAATACAGACAGGAATCCGCCATATGCTACTCGGAACTCCGCTAGTCCAGAAGGCATTGTTCCTCATAAAGTCCGTGCACCACTCTGAGGACCAATCTGACTCTCAATTAGCCGAAGTTATCAATTAAATGACAGAACACTTGGCGCGCGCCTTCTCATACAAAACATCCACTCACGTCCCCCGACAAGAGAGAGAGAGAGAGAGAGAGAGAGAACTCAGAACTTAAAAGCAGTTTATGTACTCTGGCCTTGGGCCACAATACAGTGCAGTCGGGAGGGAGGGGTAAGGGATGATAAATAGATTAAATGGGTGGGGGTGGGGGGCGTCAAAGCAATGATCATAATATTTTCATTTTGAAAGGAAAGCTTGGAATCCAAATAGGAGTACGAACGCATAGACACATTTTATAGACTGCACGATTATCACACAGTTTTAACTTGTTACACAACCAATGCCGTTAAGAGTAGTGGCTTCTGAGCAAATAAAACTACTGAATTGGAGCGAGTGAAACAATACATCAAAAATAATAAATGTAAATGTTCAACCTTGGGAAGTCATTTTCTTCCTTATATTATTAGCATGAAGCACATACCTGGACAAATTATGCCTGTGGGTGGCATTATTTTTTTTTAAAAGCAAATCAGGGAGTGGTAAAAATTTACAATCTCCCAAAAACTTTATTCTAAGGTCATCATACATGAAACACTCGAATAAAAATGGAATTCATCTTCAGTTCTGGTGTTACGAAAAGGACATAACCTATCTTGGCTGTTATTACTATATCGATGGACATTGTTGTTAAGTGGCAAAGCATTTAATCTTGCTTGTGAAATAGCAACTCGAAAGCAGTATGTATCCATGCAACTGATATATTTCTCTTTTTTCGAAAATGATTTTAAAGGATCTGTAAACTATCATATCTATCTCGATCTCTAATAGATCCAGTCGATTCCTGAATAAAGAAATCCACGAATCTTCGTTTAAACAGACATTTAAAAAAAAACCTTAACATCTCCAACACCCTGCTGTATCCACACAATGCTAAATCCAGTTTCACATAGAATTTGCCTTATCTGAGAAGCCCAACATGTCTTTCTAGATCTATCCACATCAAGCAACATTAAATAAGCATTATATGGTAATCTTTCAGGATTCATTCGTATCAGTTTAAACCAGTATCTAAGGGAATTAGTGAAGGAGTTAATATAAGGTGGGTATCGTCCCAATTCATCATACACCATTTTATTTGGTGTCCCTTAGTGGTACTCCCTGAAATCTTTTGCAGGCCATCAAATGTACTTTCTCTCTATTTCCTCTAATCTTTGTAAGCCCCATATTTCAGAAGAATATACCAGAATGGGTTGGATTCATACGTCAAAAATGTTAAAGAACGTGCTTGAATTCATTTCTTTGTGTTTCTGGAAAACTCGGTTTAACTCCACAACAGCTTTCTTACCCTTGGTCACAAAATGCTCTGTACCTAATTTAGCACTGATTTTTGTTGTGAAACCGAATCCCAGATAGCAACAATTATACTACTGGCAAAAAGTTAAGGGCCACCTGTCATTTTGACGTTAGTGTCGGAGTGTGTAAATAATAGACTTGAAACGAAATCACAATGACCCAAACTTGGTTAGACATATTAAACAGATGTTCCTTAACAGATTACAACACCTAAAACCCACTGCGGTACAAGGTGGCGCGCAGCTGCACGTGCGGAAACCACGTAAAACCGGTAAAACGGGTGCCTGTGGGAGCATATGTGTTTGAAAAAAAGGGCGAAATGCTCGTGCTCAATCATGATGCATGTGCATGGCACCTCGTCATGAACACAGATCAGACGCCGTTGGCCACAAATCTGTAAACACAGAACGGTCGTCGTCTACGCCACCCCCAAAAAAGCATGGCACAAAGGCAAAGACTGGACCCTGCCGATCGTGGACGTGCCTTAGCGTTGATTGAGAAAGGGATTTCTGGCCACGAGGTGGCTAGGCGTCTGAACGTGTCCCATTCCACCATCCAACATCTTGTAGTGAGATTTCAGGCCACTGGCAGCGTGCAGGATCGACCACGATCAGGCCGTCCTCGGTGTACCGACAGACATGCTGACCGATTCCTCCTGCTGTCTGCCCTACGCAATCGGACTGTCACCTCATCCACCTTAAGGCGTGAGCTCCTGCAGGCTGCAAATGTCAATGTCAGTAGAAGACAGTTTGTAACCGTTTGCACGAGTTCGGGCTGTCATCCCGGAGACCGGCAGTCCGAGTACCACTTACTCCAGCTCACCGCAGAGCACGGGGCGGACTGGTGTCGTCATCACGTTCGCTGGACGAGGCAGCAATGGTCTCGAGTGCTGTTCACAGATGAATCCCGCTTCACTTGGCATTCAATGACGGCAGGACCCAAGTGTGGCGAAGGCGAGGAGAACGTTTTGCTGACGCCACAGTTCGTGAGGTGGATCGTTATGGAGGGGGTTCTGTGATGGTGTGGGGTGGCTTCAGTCGTCAAGACAGAACTCCCCTGTACGTCATTCAAGGCATGCTGACAGGAGTGCAGTACCGTGACGAGATTGTGAGGCCCCTGATCCAGCCCGCCCTTCAGGCCATGGGTAACGCTGCTGTTTTCCAAGACGACAACGCACGTCCACACCGAGCCCGTGTCGTGGACGATCATCTGCAGCAAGAGGGGATCATCCAGATGCAGTGGCCATCTCGCTCACCCGATCTGGCTCCAATTGAGCACCTCTGGGATGTCCTTGGACGGCGGGTAGCCCACAACCACCCCCCGCCTGTTGACGTGGCCCAGCTCACTCTCTTTTGTGCAGCAGGAGTGGCAGGCCATACCGCGAGACACTCTTCGGACCCTGGTGGATTCCATGCGTCGACGTTGTGCCGCTTGCTGGCGGCAAACGGTGGCTACACTCGGTACTGAATGGTGCAGTTTTCAGTTGTGGCTTATGTGACGATCCTGAGGAAGGGTGATTGGACATTACAGCCCGCTGTCTTGCGTTTGATTTGTTGATTTCGTGCAATGGTCCAATGAATTTGTTCTTGAATAAATTTGGAAGATTTTGCGTCCGTTCTTCTTAACATTGGCTGTAGTGTTTTGGTCTGGGAGACAGCGTTGGCAATGGCCCTTAACTTTTTGCCAGTAGTATATTAACTACTTCCAATCTTAGACCATTGAAATACCATCGCTCGCGTTTTTTCCAAGAAACCCACCTTTCCTAAACACTATTACCTTAGTTTTTTTTTTTTCAGTGTTAACAGTTAACTGCATGTCATCACAACAAGACTTCAACACATTTAATTGGTTTTGTAAGCCCCATGGAGTTGTAGAAATTAGAGCTACATCATCAGCAAAGAGCAAAATAAATATTTCCATAAGGTCTGGCAATAAATGAACGCCATGTCTTCCTCTTTCGCTCATATGATCTGCTAACTGTTAATAAATAATGAGAACAATGTATGGCTCAAAACGCATCCTTGTCTCACACCAATCGGGCATTCAAAGAACTCGGATATATCAGAATTTGCACGGACACATGAAAGTAGGGATTCGTACATTGCTGTTAAAGACGCAAAAAAACGAGAGAGAGAGAGAGAGAGAGAGAGAGAGAGACGGGGGGGGAAGGGCGTAGTGAGGGGGGGGGGGGAGGGCTGAAGGAGCATGAGTGGGAAGAATGGGTGGCTATGGGAGGGGAGGAAAAAAAAGGGAGGTGGGTGGTGTGTGTGTGTGTCTGTTAATCTCTGTATAATGTTCAAACAACGCGCAGACTTTCCGTTAATCTGTACACTGTTCAAACAATGCACAGACTTTCTGTCAATCTGTACACTGTTCAAACAACGCACAGACTTTTTGTTAATCTGTACACTGTTCAAACAACGCACAGACTTTTCGTTAATCTGTACACTGTTCAAACAACGCACAGACTTTTCGTTATCTGTACACTGTTCAAACAACGCACAGACTTTTCATCAATCTGTACACTGTTCAAACAACGCACAGACTTTCCGTTAATCTGTACACTGTTCAAACAACTCACAGACTTTTTTTGTTAATCTGTACACTGTTCAAACAACGCACAGACTTTTCATCAATCTGTACACTGTTCAAACAACGCACAGACTTTTTGTTAATCTGTACACTGTTCAAACAACGCACAGACTTTTTGTTAATCTGTACACTGTTTCAAACAACGCACAGACTTTTTGTTAAAGTAAGAGCAAAATGTTGCTGTAAAGTAAGAGCCAAATGTTACTTGTTCGGACAGATTTTCGATTTTCTTTCCGAAAGCCTCCTAGATAAGTGCTTCTGTCTGTCAGCGATCCTGGTAAATCAATTGTCTTAAGAATTTTGACAACAAAGAGTCACACACACCACCATTAATTTCAACAAGTCCATATTTGACGATAAGAGACATTTTCACTGTGCCGGGGGGGGGGGGGGGGGGGGGGGGGGGGGGGGTATGAAGATGACATCTTTCAGACAGTTTACATAATCATGGGAAAGGAAGAAAGCTTGTGGGAAGGGGGATGGTGGGGTGGGAACGAATCTTTCTGCTCGTTTCAAACATGGGAAAGAAAGGGATTTCTTGGCCGTCTCTCAACCGACCATGAGTCCTGTGGTTTGTTTTCAAACGGTTCATTTCTGTTCTGTACGCGACTAAGAGAAGTGAACAGTTTAAGAACCGAAAAGGATTTCGCCCTGCCAAAAGAGAGAACTGATTTCCTTTCATAACCCCCTCTTGCACCACAGCTTCCTTTCGTCAATTCGCGGATCAGTTTAGTTCTAGAAACTCAAGAAGCTCAAGAAACATCAAACATCATAAAGTTTCAATAAAACAACTTTGAAGTTTGACAGAAAATCAGGACTCAAGAATACAAAAAAAAAGCATTTGTACTGAAGGAGGAAGTATGGAAGGACGTACATCTTGCCGAAATAAGACTATAAGGTCCCTCTATACACACACACACACAAAGACAGCTATCAAAACTGGAGCCCCATACATTTTGACGCGCACTCTCAAGCTATGTGATTTTTTTTCATAGTGTTCTTTTTTTTCCGTCAAAGTAAATTCAAACTAAATCAACATCAACATCTCTGACAGAAAAAAAAAAAAAAAAAAAAGAGAAAACTCTGGGAGTGCACAAATCTTACTAGGAGGAAAGGGTGGAAATACTGCCATAAACTTACTCAAAGGGTTAGCTGGTCGAACGCTGGGCTGTTGAGGCGCGACAGATTGGACAACCAGGGTTCTTTGAGAAAGATCGACTCCCTGGAGAGGATAGGCACCCTGAAGAAGTTGGACTCCGTGGGCAGGCTGGGCTCCTTGAAGTCGGGCTCCGTGGCCGTGGGCAGGCTGGGCTCCTTGAAGAAGATGGGCTCCCTGAACAGGCTGAGCTTCGTGAACAGGCTGAGTTGTCTGGCCAGGCTGGGGCTGCCGGACGAAAATGTTTTGGGACAAATGGATCCCACCTCCTGGGACAAACGGCCACATGTTTGGAGTCGAGGGCGGAGGAAAGAACAGCGAGCGCAAAACACAACCTCACTACGTTCCTTGGTTCAGTATCGTCCACACAGATCGACACGGTCGTTTTCTCTTTCTCTCTCACTTCGTGAAGTCTTGAAAAGTTCATACGGCTCCCCCAAATCGTTTTCTTTTTACCTCATCTAGACAAAGGCTGTGCAAAACGGTGCTTTATTTCCTTTATTTTCTTCGTCTTTTTTTGTTTTGAGTAGTTTGGTTGCCCGTTAGACTGCGAGACAGATGTGTGGGTGTCTGCGTGTGTGTTTTTGTTTTGTTTTGTTTTTTTTTTTAAAGAAATAATTCTACCCGCGTTCTAGTTCTGTTTTTGTCGAAGTATGGCGAGTGACTGCGGGATATCGGAAAAGAAGTACGACCGTTCTCATAGCCAGGTGAACTCATATTTGAAACCACGTGAAAAACGTTTGGGGCTTGAACCTGGATACGTGTGCTACACACACACACAGGCCTACAGAGAGAGAGAGAGAGAGAGAGAACGTGTTTTTTTTTATGTTGATGTGTTCGTGTCCGCGCTATACACACAAGAACACAAACGCGCGCGCGAGTGCGTGCGTGTGTGTGTGTGTGTGTGCGCGCGTGTGTAGGTGCGTGCCTATGTGTGTGTGTGTGTGTGTGGTGTGCGTGCGTGCGTGCCTATGTGTGTGTGTGTGTGGTGTGCGTGCGTGCGTGCTGTGTGTGTGTGTGTGTGTGTGTGTGTGTGTGTGTGTGCGCGCGCGTGTGTGTGCGTGTGTGTAAGAAAAGCATGCAATAGGACAAACTACAAGCCAGAAAAAAATGTAGAGGCAACACCTGCAACACAGGATGGAAGAGAGAGAGAGGTGAAGTCACAGTAAAACGTCCTTTATCGTCAGGCCACTGGCCCATAACCTGCGAGCAGTGGCACAGCAGGAATCATTTGGATTGAACAGACTGCGTATGTTTAATGCTTTGTAAACAAAATCAGATAACCGTAAAAAATACCTTTGTTTTTACTTGACATCAGTGAGAATTTCAACATGCAAGGCGTAAGGAAGTATTTGTAATGAATAAATTCGTTTTTTATTTTGTGGTACATCGGACACACAAGTAAGAATGCAATTCAGTTTCTGGTGTGTTTCTGCAGAGTGGGACAGTTTTGTCATTATCATTGTTCGCTATATACTGTAAGAAATGTGAATCAGAGGAAACATTCCCATTCGAAATCTTGAATGTTCTTTACAAGATCTATCAAGAGCTTAGAATCAGTGTGTTCTTGAACTGTGAATAAAACATTGTAGAATTCGTGTAACTACGAGGAAGCATGCTTTTTAAAACCATCGATCAATGTTTGAATTCACTCATAAACAAATCAATGCTACCAACACGCTGCCTCCCAAACGATACCAAAACCAAATTCATACAATACATTACGAAGTGCGTGTGTGTGCGTGTGTGTGTGTGTGTGTGTGTATAGATAGATATATAGAACAAGTCCCCTGAAAAAAGACTTGGTTTGGTCGAAATAATATGTCTTAAATAAATGTCAGCGAACGCCCAGAGAAACGTGGACAAACGAGTCACAAGACAACACACAACGCCTTTCGACCTCGTAGGTCTTCCTCAGGTGAAACAAAGACGGACAAAATAACGAAAATGCACTTAGCTTTGATCGCTTCAGATTGCTTCTGAGTTCAGCGCAATCGCCTTCCTTGCGCTGAACTCAGAAGCAATCTGAAGCGATCAAAGCTAAGTGCATTTTCGTTATTTTGCCCGTCTTTGTTTCACCTGAGGAAGACCTACGAGGTCGAAAGGCGTTGTGTGTTGTCTTGTGACTCGTTTGTCCACGTTTCTCTGGGCGGTTCGCTGACATTTATTTAAGTTTTGTTTAGATTTCCGCCTGCAGTCGTTTCACTTTGCAACTAGATCGAAATAATATGTATTTCCTCACACACACACACACACACACACACACGTATATATATATATATGTGTGTGTGTGTGTGTGTGTGTGTGTGTGTGTGTGTGGTGTGTGTGTGTGTGTGTTTCAGCGTAATATACAGACTTTTCAGGAGGCAGGTAAACAAACGCCTAGCAACAAACAATCAGTGTTTGTACCTAATAATTTACTAGACAGCTTCAGAGCAATCGTGTTGTCATTTTCGATATTCAGTCTTTCAACATATTTAACAAGTTCGTTCTTGGGCATAATAAGACCACCAGACAGACAACAGTGAACGCGGTCTTCACATCAGGGAAATAGATATCTTATGGGAAGAGAAAAAGGATTTTGGTAGTTACATGAAGGTTTCCACCAAGAGTTTCCACCATTTACCAAAAAGCACAAATCAAGATCTTGGGTAATACTAAAAAATCCTTCAAATGGAGGCAAAATGAAACAAACTGCAGCGTAGGAAGGGGTAGAAGGGGGGGGGGGGGGGGGGGGGGGGGAGAGGGAGGAAAAAAAAAAAGGAAGAAGGGAAGAAAGAGAAGGGGGGGGGGGGGGGGGGGGGGAAAGAAGGGGGAAGGGAGCCAAGGTAGGTAGGATGGAGAGGGATTAAAAAAAAATAATAATAATAAAATAAAATAGAAAAAAGGAGACTGGGGGAGCTAACCGTACTCGGAAACTCCTAGCAAAAGATATAGACACTCAAACGATCATCCCAGTAAGCGCTAGGCTCTAAGGTCACGAAGAGGCCACTGATGCAGACCAACCATGCACAGGTAAATATTAAAGGGGAAAGGGTATAATAGGTCATTGTTCACCTGAATTGGCTTTTTCCCCTCTCCCCTCCCTTTCTACCCCTCCCTACCCTCTACCCCTTCTTCCTTTCGCTCCCTTCCCTCCTCTAATCTGTCTTGGTTCCTTTTCAGTCGTCTCCCAGTAGAGCTCTTTCTTGTGCGTTCCTTCTCTTTACTTTCCTCCTTACTTCCTGTCTCTCCCCTTTTGTCTGGTCGCCCCCTTAGTAGGATCCTTCTACGGAACCTTTCGAGGCTTCTCTTCCTCATTCTCCCCTAGCACTTTTCTCAGGCATCTCTCTTTTAGGGCCCTCATACGGGTCCTCTTTACGTTTTCTTCTTCTGTCCCCCTGCCCCCCCCCCCCCCCCCCCCCCCCCCCCCCTTTTTTTTTTTTGTCATTGGGAGTGTTGTTAGCGCCTCTCATAATGACCTCATATCAATCTTTTGCGTTAATGCTCTTATTTTTGCCTTTTCCTGTTGCTCCACCATAGCACCACCTATCTCCCTATGCTATACCCAAATGTTTTAATGTATGCCTTATTTGTACATTTACTCTCCATTGTAACCCCCCCCCCCCCCCATTTAAAAAAAAAAATGGTATGTGTGTGTTTGTGTGGCTGTGTGTGTGCCTATTAGCGTGTGTATGTGTGTGCGTGTGTGTGCGTGCGCGCGCGCGCACTTGTGTGTGTGTGTGTGTGTGTGCCCGCACGCAAGAGCTTTTTCGTGTGTGTGCTTGTGGTGGTGGTGGTGGTGGTGTGTGTGTGTGTGGGGGGGGGGCGGGGGGGGGGGCGGAGGGGGGAGGGGGGCGAGCCCTGCAGCTCCTAGCTGCGTCTGGCTAGGGGTTTTTTTTTCGTTTTTCCTCGGGGTTTTCCCGTTTTCCCTCTCACCCCTTGACGTTTGGGTAGGGCAACCAACCCTACGGTCAGACTTGGGTCGGGTGCTTTAGGCGACTGACCCCCTTCTCTTCCCCCCCCCCCCCCCCCCCCCCCCCCCTGTCGTTTACTATGCTTTTCGGTGCATGTTGTATTTCATTTATTCTGTGTTTTCTCTTGTTTATTTAATTCATATGAAACACACCCACTACACACAATCACATCCTCCCCTACTCTCACTCTCCTTCCCCTCCCTGTCCTCTTCTCTCTCACTCTCTCCCTCTACTTCCACTCCCCCCCCCCCCCTCTCTCTCTCTCTCTCTCTCTCATTTCCTCCTCCTCGCTTAACTCTACCCCCTTTCCTCGTGCCATGTTCCTCGAACTCAACTCACCATCTCTCCCACTGTCCCTCTGTCAACTTCATTCACCACTTTGGCTTCACAGGGGGAGTATTGCGCATGTTAATGTCTGTACTGTTTTTATTTTGTCGCTGAGGGAGGCATATTGCCGAAAATTTCTCGTCTTGTTTTGTGTCGTGCATTAAAACAGCGTTACTTCACACTTTGTTTTGTGTGCTCTTCCGCTTTTTCCTTCAAATGAAATTAACGTTTGTTTACCACCAACAACATTTTGATCAGTCAAATGGGTCTATTTTTGACTGTTTGATTGGTTCCAACGCTGGAAACCTGAACTTTGTTAGCGTACTTTGTTAGTGTTTAATGGCCTGACCTTCATTTGCCACATTTACCAGCGTTATCAGTTGTGGATTGATTACAGTGCCAGTCACTGAGGAGCTTGAGCTGCTTTGGACATGTAGAGGTTTGTCCACTGCTAGACTGGCTTCTGGTCATCACTGGTGACGGCCGACTGTCATGAACCGTTGTAGGTTTGGGCTGACGTGAACCCATAGTCTTCCCTTTAACCCTCCCCTTCCTATCCACACCTACATTTTTCGATGGAGTTTCTTGATTTGGGGTACCTGGTAGGGGAGAACCTCTCCCATAACCTCGAGGGCAACGACGCCAGGAACTGGTGACAGAAGGTGATGAAGTGGGAGGGCAAAGCCTGGCACCCTCCTCTGGAGCTGAGGTTGAGGTGTCAGTGTCGGCACCAAGGCCAACACCAGCCTGAGGCTGACAGGCGTTGACATGATGTGGGATCTGGCTGGTCAACGTGACGTAGATGATCTGGAGTGACGTCATGAAAGGGCCTACTGGAGCCGGCTTCATGCAAGGGGATGACTGGAGATGATATCCTGGCGTATCTGACCTGGATTGACGTAATGAAAGGACTGGCTCTGGGGGAATTCGGTTAGTGACTGACTGATAATAACGCTACACTCGGACCGACCCGTGGTAACACCATGAGGATGCTGACCGGCAACAACATCGTGAGGGGACTGACTGGAGATGACATCATATGGGGACTGCCTAAGGCTGAGTTCGTGCAGAGGCTGGCTTAGGATGGCATTGAATTGATGTTCTGGTGCTGACTGGTGTTGTTACCAATTTCCCTCAGGGTGCTGTGTCGGCCGGATCCAGCTGAATTCCTATGGCATACTGCTGCTTCAGAGTAGGATACAGCAGCACCTCTCGTGGGAGGTGGAGAGTCACTGGGTGGCTGGCTGGATATTTTGCTGGATAAACGCGAGGGGGGTGGGGTGGGGGGGGGGGAGTTGCATGGGGGAGGGGGGTTGCATGGTAATCTTCCACTATGAGTCTTTTATACACGTAGCATGCATGCTTTCCCTGCTCCTTGACATACAGCACGTACAGTGTCCCTCTGTATTCTGTCCGTACCATCCCTGTCCCTCACGATGGTCATGCCACCTCCCGAACTGCTGCACCTGAAAAGGATGGGGTGGTGGGCGGCTGGACAGACGGGTCATGGAACACAAACGATAAACACCTTCTATGTCTACCTCTTGGTAATTTGTCTGCGGAAGGTTTCTTCTTAAACGCTGTACAAGGCTAGACATATATATTTAAATGTTTTCTCCTCTTTCTTCTTTAATGCCATAAAATATCATATTAGAACGTTGTTAAAGCCTGCCCTGATTTTCTACTGCAATTTCCAGTAGTTTGGGGCAGGAGATTGTATTATGAAAATTCCCCTGAATATCCTGTAAATGTTCCTTATTTGACTGTACTTGGCTTTTTTTAAAATTTATATACGCAGTTAACATTGGTTATGCAAGAATCCGTTGTTCTAAGCTTTTGAAACTGACATGTATTTGAAAATGATTGTATTCATATATCAGTTAAAACTGGTTGTGTACAAATCCGTTGTTCTAAGCTTTTTGAAATGTCAAATAGTGCAGCAGATGTTAACACTTCCTTGGAAAACAGGAATTGTAGTCCCTAGTGGTCCACTCAACCATAAACAGGAAAAATATGAATGAAAGCAATCATCAACAATTGTCTGGACTATAGAGATTCATGCATGCTCACACACGTATTACACCAAGATCTGATGTTGATATAAAGTAAATATATTTCTTGTGGATTAAAGAAAAACCATACTTGCGTAAATGTTTACAACAAAACCATCAAGTATATATAATGAAACAGTGTGAAATTGTACAAAACAAAAACTCAACAGTTGTACACCAGCAGCGTAGAAAACGTGGATAGCATTTTTTCAAAGTTGCAAAGAGAACTCCTCTCATATCTTTAAACACACATATAAAAACGAAACTATTTAAAGAAAATTAATAATTATTGTGCATGGAAATAACAAACACACCAAAAGTGACATAATTTCAACACAATGGAAAACGGGTTAAAAAATAAACACAATGAAAAGTCACACAAAAGGAATTTTGTTCAAAATAATGACAAAATTGAAATGCTGTAATTATTCTTTAAGCACTAATGCTACATTCAGCAAAGACTGATGATTCAGCTCATCAGCATATCAGACATGCTCTGAACCTAATTCGCTTCACAGTGCGGCCTAAACTATAACATTACAGTCACACATTGGAAATGGAACACAGAGGATGAAATATTAGAATCACATGTTCTCAATTACTGTTAAATCTTCTAGTACTGGCGTAAAGACTTTCTTCCTTTAAAAACATTTTATGGAGTTTTCCTTTGTTGTTGTTGTTGTTGTTTTTTTTTCGAGGGGAGTGTGTGTGTGTGTGTGTGTGTGTGTGTGTGTGTGTGCCTGTATGTTGAGATTCTGTCTATTGTAAGAACCCAATTTCAAACATTCTCGAAGTCTTTAACAGCAGGTATTGCCGAATTGTCAAGTTGTTCGTTATAAATAATCATGTGCTTTTCAAAAGCTTATGACAAATACCACAAATTTGTTTTTTCCTTTCGTTAATTTTCAAGGGGAGTAAGATCGGTTGAGCAGTGTTTTTTCTTTTTGTTGTATTTTTCTGACAACTAGCTTTGTAGTACTGAGCTACAATATGCCTTGGCATGCCTTCCTTTTGTTTTGTCTACAGGATGCCATGTCTTGAATCCATAAGAAAAAAATACTCCATCATCACTCCGTTGTTCTAATGGCCAGAAAATGTCCCATAAAACAAATACTCCATCATCACTCTGTTGTTCTAATGGCCAAAAAATGTCCCACAATACAAATACTCCATCATCTTTCCCTTGTTGTAATGGCCAGAATATGTCCCATAAAACAAATACTCCATCATCACTCCCTTGTTCTGATAGCCAGAAAATGTCCCATAAAACAAATACTCCATCATCACTCCCTTGTTGTAATGGCCAGAAAATGTCCCATAAAACAAATACTCCATCATCACTCCCTTGTTCTGATGGCCAGAAAATGTCCCGCTTACCCCCATACTTTGGCGATAGTGTAGAATCACGGGTGAACTGTGAACTATTATAAATGACAAGCATATTCCATTCAGATGTTAATGACCACCTTTCAGTGAGTAGCAATAATGCTGCAAGAATGACGGCCCTGTTAATCAGACCGAGTGGCTATCATAATCACGATATCCAGACTTCATATCATAATCATGTCACCAAACATGCTGTGGAGAATTTCATTGTGTTGGCTTACTTCCTCTTCACTGTTTTACACCACTGACATACTCTATGAGGTTTTCTTGTTTTCACTGTATTCTTTGCATGTTTAATTCAAAAACACACAACTCAGGGAGCCCTGCTGCTTGTTAGATCTGTTTCACTGTGCATTCAACAAATGCATACTGCTGAAAACACATTCCCTTTGACATTTAGAGAGAAATTAAACACAATATTTTCACTGTCTCTCTCTTTCCTGCCTCTCATTTAACTGTGACATTTTTACAGTTTCCTATCCATCGATAGAGTTTATGCATCAAATGAATTGTCTGCCATAATCTGGTATCATCAGTTATGAGATGGTTTATACATAACGATACTGCTCCAAATATAATTAAACTGAGAATTCCTGTTAATCCGTAAAGCTCTTCTTTACACCTGCTTCAGTCGATCTGACCAGCTCTTGTAATATTAAGTACACACCACTATCAACAGAACACAATTATGTACATACAGCTATTTCTTTTTGACATGCTATGACAGGCGAGATTCTATGCAAAAATGGCAATTATCCATTAATGTTCAATGCCCATTTACTTTTTCTGTTTTAATATGTGTGTGAATGACATGGATGTGTGGAAAGGAAGAAAGGCAGGGGGGTGGGGGTGGGTGGGAGGCAAGAGTAAGGAAACATTTTGACAGACAACTCATCCATTTTCATACATAATGTGTACGGTGGCTTGTTTCTTTTCTTCTTCTTCTTTTTTTTTTTTTTTTTTTTTTTAAAGAGTTAAATATGAAGCGAAGACAAACTTCCATTCAGGACATCAAAACAAACTGGGCTGAACTGTATCACTCAAAATCACAACGTTGACGTGAGAATTTTCTTGAAAACTGTTATAGCTGTCTAAATAGTGGAAAAGGATGTGGGATGATTGGGGAGGGGGGGGGGGGGGGGGGGGGGGGGGGGGGGTAGGGGGGAGGAGGAGACCCTTACCAACCAAAAGCAAATCATACACATGAAAAGTTCTCTTGTAAAAAACACACAAGTGCAATTAGGAGATACCATTTAGTAAAGAAGATGATGAAGAAAGTAAAAACTTGTTCTGCTGTGCATCCCTTATGCTAAGATGTACTGCTTCACTGAGCTTCCTCGCTGTTATGTTCATGCTTGACTAAAAGGTATACTGCATCAGACTTACATCGGAACATTTCCTTTTCTTTCTTTCCCTTTTTTTTTCCTCTTTTTTTTTTGTGGGGTGGAGGCGATGGGTAGGGGGGTTGGGTGGGGATGGGGAGCTTATAATGCGAAGTTTGGGGAAAGCGGACTTTGGGACAGTCAGGAATGAGTCGACTTTGGGGACAGTCAGGAATGAGTCGACTTTGGGACAGTCAGGAACGAGTCAGGAATGAGTCGACTTTGGGACAGTCAGGAATGAGTCGACTCTGGGACAGCAGAGTTTAGGAGAGTTGGGAAAGAGCTGGAGTATGGGACAGCAGAATATGGAAGAGCCAGGAATGAGGTAAGTTTGAAAGCCGGAAATGAGGGTGAATTTGGGAGAACAGAGTTAAAGACATCTGAGAACGAGGTGGAGTTTGAGAGGTGCAGTGTGAGAGAGCTCATGAGGTGGAGTTTGGGAAAACTGGGACAGAGGAGTGTATGGGACAGTAGAGAAAGGGAAAGCTGCGACAGAGAGGTGTGTATGGGACAGTAGAGAAAGGGAAAGCTGGGACAGAGGTGTGTATGGGACAGTAGAGAAAGGGAAAGCTGGGACAGAGGTGTGTATGGGACAGTAGAGAGAGAAGGGGAAGCTGGGACAGAGGTGGAGTTTTGAGGGATCAAAGGTGGAGAGAGCTAGGAATATGCTGCAGTTTGAGACAGCATTCAGAAGAGCGAAAAAAGGATACCATCTTCCTAAAGACCCCTGTGAAAGCTAGAAGTGATGTATGTTTTTTCTTGAGTTGAAAGAAAGTTTGTATATATATAGAGAGAGACTTAATTGTTCAGCATTATATATATATATATATATATATATATATATATATACGGACTCTACAGGATACTGTAAAAGGTGGAACTCTAACGTTAAAAAGAAAATTCTGTCATGTCTTTTCTATACTGATGCAGTTCTACTATGATGTCAATTGTATTGATGTCATTTAAGCCATGGAGATGAAAGTACAATCTGGTTCCTGAAGAAGCCTTTTGAGAGGCGAAAGCTTGAATTATGAAAAAAATGAAACTCAGCGGGTGGTGTTGATGAGTTACTGTTCATCAACACACACACACACACACACATCACATCTATGTATCTATCTATCTATTATATCCCCACACTTCTAGCAAAATTCATGATTTAATGAATCAGTCTTTGAGAGAGAAGGTGACGACAGACAGAGGTGAAAGTAAAACACCCTAAAAAAGATACATACAAGTAGATGTTTCTGTTACAGTTCAACAGATGGTCAGCAGAAAGAGGACAGAAAAAAAAAAATAAGTAAAAAAAAAAAAAAAAAAAAGAGAGAATGAAGGGGCACTCAAGGAAATACAGACGTTTGCCAAAGTTGAATGAATGGTGTGTCTGCCCTTTGAGTAAGTCCACCAATGAAAATAAGTTTGTTTTCCACCAGGGGAAGTAATAGTTGGTGTTGACTAAAGGAGTTACTTCCTGTGTATTATGTAATAAGACATGCAAAGCACCAAGAAAAATTAACAGATACATCATTAGAAAGTTTCAGTATTCTAAGAAAATATACGACTCAATACAAAGTCCTCAGATGGCAAAGAGCAACTTCACAGTGTTCATGTTCACAGGGAAAATCTGCAATAATTTTACAAGAATGTGCACAGATCCTGCACTCCCAAATCCCAACTGAAATTTCATGTCCGGGTCGTTAGTCCACATATTCCATATTTCCACCAACATTCATTTAACCTTGTTCTGTAGTTGTGTGTGATTACATCTGTAATACCACTGAACCCATGATTTGATCTGGTCTGCACCATCCGTCCGCATCAAAACAAAATGGGTTCATCCTTGAGTTACATACTACGTTTTGGGGAGGTTTGCTTACAACAGATCCAACAGCTTTTGCATAATCTCGTTGACAAACAAGCCAGCAGACACAGGAGAAAACAAATAACCGTCCTTTGTGTAGGTAAAAATATGAATAGACATCAAAATGTATTTTTCTGTCAGGGTTCATGAAGTGATCAGCAAGAAGCAACAACATTTCAATCAACAGTAAAGATCTTAGAGAGAGGTCCAAAAGAATTGCACAAGTGAAAAAAAAAGCCTTATCTTAATATTAAGACTTGTAAACTAAACCTCTCAAAAGTAAAAGCAACAGACTAAATACGCACAAATAAAAACTCAATAATGATTTTAACTCAACACCCTCAGGCAACTAAACTTCAAAATGAAAATGCTGTTCACATGCCAGCTGTGGAGATGCACAACCAAAAGCATAAATCCTCATGATCATAGATATACACCAAATCTAAATGCAACAAGTAACCATACAGTACTCCTTGATTGTATGTACAAAAATAAAACATAATTCCACATGATTCCCTTGGCTTGGCTTCTTTTTGTTCTCACTTTATAAATGGTATCATTAAAAATATTTCCAGCACAGACTGTGAAAAGTAACAAATCAGACAGCAGATTTCACTTCCAGAAATACATTATGTTATACTAAAGTCACTATACAGAATCTATAAGATAATAAAAAAAAAAATAATAAAAAAAAAAAAAATCAGAGATCTTCCATTTAGGTGATCAGCACTGAAAAGAGAGATGGGAAGAAGAATATGAAAGAAAGAATTCTTGCTTCATCCCCACCTCATCACCTGGCACTAATGAAAGTGTTAGCATTGTTCGAGGCATGATCTCACACAAAGTAAAAGATGCCAATAAACCAATCATTAGACAATTAGAAAATTAAATGAGACTTACCTGGAAGTTGAAGTTTAATGGTGATCATTTCAAGAATGCTGTTGGGTAGAGGTATACATGTGCAGGATGATACCGCTCGCGCGTCCCAGACTTCAGCTATGTGTGATCCCCGAGAACAAACTCAGAAGGGAGGGTTCAATGGAAGTACCTCGAGTTGCTGATGGGTGGGCACATGTATACTCTACCCAACAGCATCCTCAAAATAATCTCCATTAAACTTCAACTTCCAGGTAAGTCTCGTTTAATTTTCAAATTATTGCTCGTCTGCGATTGATTGTCAGACGTATACATGTGGAGATTTTAGCATCAGGGATCACACGTTATTCCTTAACACATCAGGCTCTTAAAGCAATTAGCCCATAATGTGAGTTACTTCCCTTTGTCTACAAATGTGTCCAGCACAGACTGGGAAAAACTTTGTCTTCGTAGAACCACCATTTCCATCTTCATTCTGTTTAATGATTCAGTGTAGAATCTTGAAAAGGTGTTCCTGTTTGATCATCCACCTGCTTTAAGGATGCCATCTATTGGTTCACCTCTGCTTAATGCTGCAGAAGTACTAGCAGCCCGAGTGCTAGGAGTCAAGTACTTTGACGTGTCTATTCCAGCCATAAACAGCATATCTTTCATCCAACGAGAAATGGTGTCTCTTTACACAGGTGCAAAAGGCTTTATACACAACTGATAAAAAAAAGTGCTTTGCCCATTCGAATGTGGGGTAGTCCTTTTCAAATACTAATAAAGGTGGTGAACCAGGCAATCTCTTGTTTTCAAAACAAGATATGACTAAAAGCTTTAAGTGAGTCCCTGGTCTGGTTTGTTTCAAAAGAGAGCTATATACAAGTACACATTTAGACTCATGGATTTTTACATCATCAACAGTAAGACTATGGAGAGTCTGTCCTCTCTGACCAGAGAGTAAAGCAAGTAACATAAGTGTTCTGAGTGTGAGTTTCAGAAAGCTGATCTGTTCTGCATCTGATCTCTGTGCTAACATATCAATGACTGTGTCTACATCCCATGTGTCACGGCACTTTGGGAGTGATGGTCTACTGGTGAATACACCTTTGACAATTTTATAAACAATAGGATGTTGACCTATTGTTTCTGCATTATCAGGACAAAGGTATGCTGAAACCACACTCCTAGCTAGGTTAACTGTACTATAACTAGCACCTGCAGCATACAGTTCTGCAAATAAATTTGCCACATGCCTATGAGTACAAGTAGTGATTTCATTTCTGCTTACAAATTTCTGTCATTTTTTAATGTAGGTGTTGTAGGACTATGAGTGCTGGGTCTGCATGAATCCATGATTAGAGCAACTGAATTTCCTGATAAACCAGAAGTTAAGAAATTTTTGCCGAGATCTTGTTGGCAAGCAGGTTTAGCCGACGTTTCTAAATGAGATGATGAACTG
Organism: Conus betulinus; assembly: GCA_016801955.1. NCBI lineage: Eukaryota > Metazoa > Mollusca > Gastropoda > Neogastropoda > Conidae > Conus > Conus betulinus. The sequence goes on along the minus strand of JADBJO010003016.1, from coordinate 198,457 downwards.
CTCTGAGGTCGCTGGGTAGGTGAAGAAGGTGGCGTCTGCACCTGAGTTCTACTGGAGGGCAGCAGAGAAGATGTTGAAGAGAACAGCGAACCATGGTTGTGTCGGCCTGTTGGGTACCACAATTATCCCTTCTGCACGGTCTCTCCGGATCTTCTGCAGTCCCTGTCCTATGATGCTGAAAGGTGGAAATGCACACCAATGTAAATGCTCCCAAGAGATGAAAAAAGCATCAATTGCTTCAGCTTCTGGATCCGGCCTATATGAAATGTATCGCCGCATTTGGAAGTTCAACCTGGAAGCAAAGAGGTCAGTATCTGGACAAGCCCTGAGCTGTTGGAAGGCAGACTGCAGAGCCTGCTCATCAAGTTTCCACTCTGCATCAGTGTTCTGACGCCTGGACTCCTTGTCAGCTGTCCTGTTCTGCTTCCATGGAATGTGCGCTGCACTGATCCAGATATTCTTAGAAATGCACCATGACCAAATTGTAAATGCCATATCATTACAAGCAACTGAATGGCTTGTTCCCATGCGATTCATACAGCTGACTGCTGTTGTATTGTCTATCATTATCCGGACAGTTCGTTTTCAGCTTTCCCTGAAATGACTGCAAAGCAAGTAAAACAGCTTTCAATTCCAGATAATTGATGTGAAAGGCCGTTTCATGTGGCAACCAATGTCCACCTGAAGCTGGTTCTTCACACCCACATCCCCAACCTGACACTAGCATCAGTGGTGAAAACTGTATCTGGTTCAGTACTGCAAATGTCATTCTCTGTATCAGACACATTTAGTTCCCTCCTTACTCTCTTCAGACAACTGCATGAGTTGGTCAAAGTCACCTCTGCTCCTCTTTCAGTTCTAATTTTTTGTCCTTCTCAAGCTGTCTGCAATAGAGAGGTCCATACTTGACAGCAGCAAAGCTAGCAACATTTTTTCCTATAACTTGAGCAACCTCACGGATTGTGTCACTTTGCTCATCAAGAAGCCTTTGACAACTAGACAGTATGCTGACAGCCTTTTCAGCGCTAAGAGAGACTTTCATGGAGACAGAATCTATGATGACTCCAAGGTATTGAATCATTGTTGAGGGCTAAATAACCGACTTGGTTGGGTGAATGATAAATCCTAACTTTTGAAACAAATCAGTGGTGTCTGTAACATTCCTCATGCAGTTGCTCTCTGCGAGTCCAATCAACAAAGAATCATCCAAAAACGCCGTAGATACATGACCTTTCATTCTAAGGGAGGCATAGACAAGTTTTAACAGCTTTGTGAACAAATGGGGAGCTGATGATAGGCCATTGGGTAAAGCATTGAATTCATAGAGTTGATCTTTCCATTGAAATCTGAGTAGTTTCATGTGCTGTTCATGGATTTCTACACTATAATTGGCATCCTTCAGATCAGTTGAGGCCATAAAGCATCCTTGAGTTACCAAAGTCAGGGCAGTGTTCAGAGTATCCATTTTGAAATGATGATAAGTGACTTCTGAATTGAGTCTTTTTAGATTTAAAATCATGCAATAAGATCCATCTTTCTTTTCCCTGGTAAAAACTGGAAAATAACTTCACACCAGGGCAATGCTCACAAGGGGAAATTACTTTCTTAGCAATCAACTTTTGAACTTCTGAATCAATGACCTTGTACTCTTTCTGATTTGTGACATTTGTTTTAGTGCAAGATAGCCTGGATAACTGGTCTAAAGGACAATCAAATTCAACCTTAACCCCTGCTATCATGCTTAAAATCTCTGGGTCTGAAGTGATTTTAGACCATGCATCTTCAAACTATCTTAATCTCCCAGCAGTAAACTCATGTTTCTGAGGTTTTAAAGATGGAACCAAGCTTACCTCTTCCATTGGGAGCTGGAATTTTGATGTCCCTGTTTCTGCTGAAACCAATGCTGTCTTCTGTTCTGCTCCTTTGGCCTAAAAAATGGCCATGTGGGTGACCCAACTCAGAGTAGTAAGAACTGCCCACTTATCCACGATAGTAACGGGCGTTTCCATGGTATGCGCTCATGGCCTACACTGGAGCTGATGCAGTGGGTCTCACGCACATCTTTCAGTGTTGCGGACAAACTGTCCCCAAGCAACTGGGTCTGTGATCGGGACCAATTCATCACAGATCTGTGAAAACTGTGTTTACATGTGGTCTGATGCCACTGTGTCTGTGCAACGAAATCTCACATGAAATGTGACCCAAAATAGATTGGTACAATGCTTCACGGCTTCAGAATTGGCCTCTGAACTGGGCAAGCCGTTAGGCCTATCAAGTAATCCGTTTGCGGCAAGCACTCACGTAGTCGCCACCTTGATGACTGCTCTCTGAATATGTTGCATTTTCAGGTCACTTTTGATGGCCTCAAATGGTAATTTTGACCATACTTCGTTATTTACCATCGGGATGATCAATTTTTGACAATATGCCAGTCTGTTGTAGGCTTCAAATTTCTTGGACTAAGTTTGTTCAAGAACCGACCATTAAAAATTTCTGCCAGTTCCTCTCTCAATTCTTCACTCACGGGTTCATCCGACCGCTCACTTTTGCAGCTATTTTTCAGCAAGCTCAGATTTGTCTCTAACTGGTCAGCTTTTTTATTCTGCAACGCGAAAAGCTGTGCCTCTTTTTTCTCTAATTCTTCCAGTTCCCCATCTTCTCTCAGCTCCAAAATATCACTGTCGTGTTCCTGTTCTGACTCTGAATCGTCTCCAGAAACTCGGGCAAACTTTGCGGTGCCATCTTTGTCTGGAAATTTTCCCTTGGCCAAAGTATTCCCACTAGGGTCTCAAATTTTTCGTTCCAGCTTGCATCTAGCTCTTGAATCAGGCTTCTAACTGATTCTGGGACATTTGAGGGCCCGCTGCTGTCTGTGGGTTAAGATTAAGATTAAGATTAAAATTATAGTCCCGTCAACAGCAGAGGTTATCTCAGGACTGTCACCACGTTCCAAACTACCACGTATATATGTTAAAAAAAAGATTAAAAGCAAAACCTCTCCAACCCATTAAAAAACAGATTAAAAGAACCTATCCTAGGATTAAAAACCAACACGTTGAAATAAGATAAGACAACGTTGCCCACAGCCCAGCCGACCGCAAAGGGCCACACCAGGGCCGTCACCACGTTAAAAACAACCCACAAGGCAGTCATTCACACAATTCTTTAAAATACGTCCAAAAACACATCCAAAAGTTTGTTAAAAATCTTTCCACTGTAAAATCTCAGATCCGATGAAAAATGTTAATCTCTTTCAAGAACTCAAAGATCGTGTCAGGCGGAACATCTCTGAACAAGATTTTCATGGAATCTGCTGTAAAATGTTTGTGTCTCACATCGTGCAAGTCCCAACACTCTAAAAGAATATGTTTCATTGTGAGTGGCACATGACACGGAATGCACCATGGAGCTTCTTCACCCTTTAAAAGGTACGAATGGGTAAAATACGAATGGCCAGTGTGCAGCCGGCACAGAACTGTTTCTTCTTTACGACCACCAGACATAGGTGGGAGGAACTCCTTTAGGTTTGGACGGATCTGAAAGAGTTTGTTATCCGTCTGTCTATTCCAATCCTCCTGCCAGAGGTCTCTGACATAATCGTTAATTTTGGGTTTCAGATCTGAGCAGGGGATAGGTGTGTTTGACAGTTTCTCTCTTGTGGCATTCTTGGCCAAACGATCCACCATTTCATTCCCTCCGATGCCAACATGACCGGGAACCCAAGCCAGAATAATATTGTAACCCTCCACTTTCAACTTGGTCAAAAAAGTTCGAAAAAAGTGTAAGAGTTCGGGATGCTGAAGGTTTCGGCCAGCTATGGCCTCCAAAGCTGACAGTGAATCGACGAGAAGAACCAGAAAGTCCCTCTTCGTAGACTGCGAGATTATCCTCAGTGCCAGAACCAGAGCTGTAAGTTCAGCAGAGTAAGCAGAAGCGTCCAAATGAATATGTTCCAACCGTATTTGAGAAGAGCACTAGGGCAATAGGCTGCACAGGGTCTGTGGGTTCTGAAAGACCCTTTGACATGGCTACTGAAAGAGCCGACGACAGTGTGTGCTCAAAAGTTCAGCTTCTGAAAGTGCCGAGCACAAAGGATCTAGACTACTGGTGTCGATCAAAAAGCTGACCAGTCTAATATAATAAACTTTGGAATAATAATTTCTTAGATTGTTAGATTCTAATGATCCTAATGTGATTATGATGTTTATTACAGACCAGAAAGGAATTGTGAAGGTCCAAGGAAATTATTCACGCTAGATATCTATCACTGGGAAACCACTTTTATATGTGTCCGTCTGGCACGGCGTTTTGGCATGAACTGGGGCGTGTGCGCGGTATCGTCCTCCACGTGTATACGTCTGACCAATCAGCAGACGGGGAATAACTCCGATTAAATAAACACTGCCATGGACACAAGAACAGAAAAGCAAAATGTCTGCCGTAAAAAGAGGGTGCTGTGAAGAAATGCAAAAGGTTGCTACACTACGTTGCTACACTAGGTTGCTACACTAAGTTGCTACTGGAGTTTTTCTTCCTAAGATTATGGACAAGCATTTTGTACAAAACAAAGATGAGACTCCTGTCAGAGTCTGCATCAGAGGACAGATGTAAGAGCAAAGTGAATCTTTCCTAAGACAAGAGAAATAAGCACCATTTGATACATCCTGGCATACACCTCTCAAGACTTTCATTTTTGCAAGTCCAATGCCCATCTTGAAAGTGTGATCTATCATCTTTGAAAAAACGCAAAAATAGTCACTGTTGTGTTGATAATTGTCGAAGGATATATGGAGCAAGCATACAGATAAATGAATAAACTGTAGATGAACGTATTGAACTGTTGTACTAAGTATCAGATATACAACAAACAAAAAAAAGAGAAAAGAAAAAAAAAAACAAAAGAAATGAAATGGAAGTACCCATCACCAAAGAAAATCAGAAATTCTTGTAAGAACATGAACCAAAACAAAAGATCAGTTTCAAAAATAAATCAGAGTTAAAATCTGAAATGAGAAAGCCTGTGTACATAGAAGGAAAAGAATCGGTTTCACATAGAAAAGAATCTGAAATGCAAACAACATCAAGAAATGCATCACAGCTTGAAAGACAAAGGCAAGTAAGATATTCACTTATAAAGAGCATAAAAGAAAAACTAGAAACAACAAAGATCTTGGCAACAGCACAATAGTTCACCTTTGCCTTCATTCAAGTATACATTCACAGACCTGTCTACCTTCAAATCCAACCATTAGTATTCCATGGAGTAAATTTTAGTATTCCATGACCAAAAAAAGGGTATTTTTCTACCCTTGAACTTTAATAGGGATATTATATCGCGCAATTCTGCAGCCAACTCATTGTGCTGTACTCACACTGAAACACTCCCACCAACTAGCACAACTGCACTACACACACACTGCACGTATCTAGTTGACCATCTCATTAAAAAAAAAATATATATATATATAATACCCTCCTCCCTTTCACCCCCCTCCCCCTCACACACACAGTGACAGACAGTCACACACATGTATACCCTTCATACAGTTTTCATTCATTTTCCTTCTTTTTCTTCTCTTACTGCCACTCCATCCCCCCCCCCCCCCCTTCTTCTCCCCCCCATTTTTGGGGGTTGAGGATGTGGGCGGGGGGTGGGGGTGGAGCTAATTAACAGTAGAAGTTAAAGTAACAGGCACACCTTGAGCAATTTTGCTCTCACTAGTGTCGGGAAACATCTTGAATAGGGAACAAGACGATCGGTGTTGACAGGGACAGATTCATGTCAGCTACCAGCCTACACATCATGATCATCACCTCAGCGTTTGTCGCCTGCTGCTCCAGGTCTCCCACTAGACTTCGCCTCAATCTTTTTCAATGTGTGTACAATTGAAGGTGTTCCTTCCACCATTTTGGATAGGTTTTTTTTTTTTTATGTGATTTTGACAAAACATGCTTTATGCACAACTCCATAAGCCCTTCATGAGCACAACTCAAACCTGTTTCACACAAAGTGCACTACACTGAAGTTGGACCTCTTTTGAGCTTGGGAGTTTGTGTGGTATACATTCAGGAAAGCTTGCCCCCTTTGTTTTGCAACCTTCTTTTCAACATCTAGATTTTCATCATCACTCTCATGAACGCGTAATTTCGCTGGTGGCAGCATTCTCTTAGTGAATATCTGTGTCAGTCGCTCACTATGAAAGATGGCCAACCATGGTGTAAGCAAGCATGCACAAACTGGAACTAGGGACAATAACTTGCGTCTTCAAACAGGAAATTAGTACTTCTTTTTTCTTTTTTTTTTGTAGCATATGTTGCCAATTTTCATATTTTTGTCCTACTCCGTGCATTGTCGTATTTTCCTTTCAAATTTGTGTAAAATACGCTAAAAAATTGTAGGATAGGCAGGTCTGCACTTGCATTCCTTAAATCAACCAAAAATCATATCCTAGTAAATATTTCCATCCAATTTATACACCACAAACCATGATAAAATAAGCATTTCAGTCACAGCATAATTCTCAACATTTTCAAACAAAAATTTACTGCATGGCATGAGAGTTCTCCCCCCATTTTGAACCAAAGATGATGATGAATCAACGGCAAAAAATCATGTTGGAATGACTTCTTCCCCCCTTCCCCTCCTTCACTTTTATACCAAAGACTCATAAATTGTGGTTTATAGACTAGGCAATCATGTGGCAACAGCCAGCAATTATACTTAAACAGCCAAGTACTGACAGACTACATGATGCCCTGATGTGCTTGCAGTGAAGATGTCTTCCTCAACCCTGTACCTCTACGATCATTACAAAGGTAGGAAAATAATCCAGTTACAAAACCTGTACAAGCAGAAAGAAATAAAAATCGAAAGATAAACATGTAAAAAAAATTAAAAAAAAAAAAAAAAAAAAAAAAGAAAGAAAAAACAAAAGGAGGAAAGACCACACTTACCCCAACAAACCTGTGTTTAAATTGGCTCAATTTTTTGTGAGTCTGTCGTTGCATTTATTTTGTGTGTTTACATTCAGGATTCCTTTGATTACCAATATTAAAACCAGTTTTAATCTAAGAATATAGGTTTCTGCATTCTGGATTTGACATTAGAAAAGTAGTTACAGACTCAGAATCAAAAACTTACTTGGAGAATATTTCGACAGGGCCGCCCTGTCTTCTTCAGCTCACTTTGCTGTTGTGGCAGCGAGGCCTGGTGGGACGACTCGTGTGGGGGTAACGGTTGTCAGGATCTGATTGTAGATGGGGGGAAGTTCAAAGCCTTGATCTCAGGCTGAGGCATCTGGTCTTAATTTCGATGGCTTCTTTAACTTTTCTTTTTGTGGGAAAGGCTCTGTAGATAAGATCTTGTTTTCTTGGGGGCTGAAACTATGGCCTGTGGCTTGTAGATGTTCATGTATGGCAGTAGTAGATCCGTTTTGGTGTTCCGCAGACGGGTGCATATGTGGTGAGTGGTCTTGCTGTCTCGCCATTGTAGGTATGGGTACAGTCTGGACACCCTACCTGGTACACTACACCACACCACACAACAGTCGACCCACCAGGCCTCGCTGCCACTACAGCAACAGTGAGCTGAAGAAGACAGGGCGACCCTGTCGAAATATTCTCCAAGTAAGTTTTTGATTCCGAGTCTGTAACTACTTTTCTAGCAGTTTTAATCTGTTCATATCTCTTATTTTCTGTACTTCATTAAAAAAAAAAAATTCTTCAAGACATGAAACCTCCGCCCTAGGAACTCCTTCACTACAACCAAAATTTCTGTGAAGGATACTTTCTCTAATACGGTGATACTCTTTTCAACTTCTGTTATGTTTACTCCCCGCGCTGACTAGTGATCATCCTGCCTATAGTCAAGGGCCTTGTGTTGTGCTAAGCTGTTGAAAACAGTTGCCAGTATGAATCGCCCACACAAACTTTTACTTACTCGAAACCCCCCTGACTTCAAAACAACGGTCACTTTAGCCAATTTGTTTTCCCTGCTGAATGTGATTATGGCAAGACTAATGCAAACTTTTACATTTTTGCAGGCAACATAGAAATTGACTCATGAGAAATTTATTGTTTATCGTGAAAAGTGTCTAACCATGATCCCATTCTTCCATGAACTGATGCCACCATCAACATGACAAAAATTTCTGAGCATTTTCATGCGTTGTCAACAGTCCAGTCAGCCTCCTTAACAGCTGAGACCACTGTCTACACAGACTCAATATTCACATTTTCAAGGTCACTTTAGAAAGACTGTGCTGTATAGACTGTGGCTGACAAAGGGAGAGGAATCCATGTAGAGCATTGTCATTTACAGGACGGATTTGTCTCTGTTGCCAGAAAGGTGATCAAATTTGAGCACAATTGTGCAAATCATTGATGACCACTGATCAACCATTGTCCTGAGCAGCACGGCAAGGTTCTGTATCTCTTCAGTCTGGCTGATGCCAAAACATCTCACGAAATAAAGTGTGTAGAGTACAGCCCTCTAGTGCCATCTACAAACACAGCTGTCTCAAACAAAAAGTTTTGAGATGCATTCTACAATGTTTTCATTGCTTCTGGAACTCTCGAAAAAAGCTTCACTGTACTGAAAGACTGTGCTTGCTGAGCCAATAGAACTGAAAGTTCACAAACTAATATAACCACCTTTTTAATGTAACATGCTGTACTTGAGTGCATCTATAACTCTATCACAGGGAGGAGAGGAGAGGGATGAAAGGAGGCAAGGAGTGTGAGAGGTGGGGGAGCAGGAAAGTGGTGGTGGTGGGAGGGGAAGTATGTGTCCACACACACATAGCTGATTCATTACATCTCTGTTGCCTGACTGATAAAAAATGATAAACTCACAGAAAGTAACAATTCCTCTACAGCTTTGACCTCAAGGAATGATTTTTTTAATGAAAAAAAAGCAATCACTGAATATTCTCTCTTCCCTTTAGTGCTGATTTCCTTTTTATATTGTTGCACAATATTTGGTGGGCACTCTAGTGCCTGCCAACAAAGACATGAGTTCTCTTAATTCAGTTTGTGGAGGAATATGTCATCATAATCATAACTTAGTTCTGACCTACATATTTGTTATAAGGAAACAAAAAATAATCAAAAAGAAAACATATGGCAAGGCTCAACATATTTATTAAGATTATTAACAACACAATCCATCAATAATAAATTTCTGATGATTATTAACAACAAAAATTTGTACAAACTATATACACTGATGAGGTTATTTGACAACAATCCGACCATCAAGAAACTGACCAACCAACTGCTCAAGAGCAAGAACACGTTTGAGAAAATATTTCAATAAATTCAGCATGGTTCAATATTAGTATTTCACAAGAAACAAAAAAAACAAAAACCAGCAAAACATAGTCAGTATGGATTAATATTAATGGTTCAACAATGCTATATCACTCAAACTAACTATGTTAGAGATTATCATAAAAAAAAAACCCAGTCAAACGCCATGTTAGACATAAATGTGTTTACAGCTATCAGCTGAGATTAACATCCACTAGGCAACAAACAGCTGCATGAGCTATTAACAGAATGTGTGAGCTACTAACAAAATGTACAAGCATTAGAGTCAAAGTTGATGACAGATTTACACACACATGAATATGGGTCAGGGATCAAACCATTTAAATTTATGAAAAGACAGGACTGAGATCAGAAATGCATGCATATGGTATTACAGCCAGGTGAGTCTTTGGGGCAACACAGACATTCCATCTTGTGGATACAAAAATACAAAAAAAACACAGTCATGCAGGCCTCATGTTTGATGTAAATTCAGCCATTTGGTCTTTACCTAACATATCCATAACCACCTGGTCTTTATCTAAACAGACCCATCCAGCTAGATGAAAAATTGCTATCTGGTCTTTCGGTAAAGACAGCAACCGTCGCCTTTATGTAAATGCACCTATTCAAGTTGAGGTAAACACTGCCATCCTATTGTTATGCCAACACAGCCATCCCATGTCAGGTAATGACAGAAATCAAGTATAATGCAAACATAGCCATCCAATCTTAATGTTAACACATTCAGGTATAATGCACACACTGCCATCCCATCTTAATGTTAACACATTCAGGTATAATGCACACACTGCCATCCCATCTTGATGAGAACAGCCATACAGACTTTGTGTCATTGCAGCTGTCAAGTCTTTCACATACATGACAGTCCTCTAGTCTTTTGCTATCGCAGCGATACAATAGTTTGATAGACAGAATAGTCCTCTGGTCCCATGTAAATACAGCCATCCAGTCTTAATTGCAAAAACCTAATTCTCCTCAGGTCTTAAATAAATACCGATTTCCAGTCTTTTCAGAATTAAATGTCCACTGGTGCATAAACACAGCTGTCTGGTCTTAACTTTACAGACGTAACCATCCTGTGGTCTTATGCATGCACAGTAGTCCTCTCTTGAACTGGCATAACAGTCCTCTTGTCTTTAGTAAACACTGCTTTCCATTCTTTTACAGATGTCACAATCCTCAGGTCTTATACAAACACAGCTATGCTATCTTTAGACATTACTATTCTCTGGTCTTATGTAAACACAAATATCCAGTCTTTAACAGACATAACTGTCCTTAAGTAAACACAACTATTAGTGTTTAATAGACATCCAGTCTAAAAATAAAGGCTGCTGTGCACTTTTCATGATTGTAAGTGGGCAGTAATTCCCCACCACCACTATGCATGTCAACTTCAACTTCCCTTTTCATTATTTAGCACTTTCAAAATTAAAGCCATATAGCCCTTTTTTTCTTAGTGACAAAAATGTAAAGAACTCTGAGCACAAGAGTCCAATGCACTTCCAGGCCTGTTTTTGTAATGCCTCCAGCCATGTTCCAACACAAAACAATATGGCTGAAAAACTTGGGGAAGAAATGTTGGCTATTCTGGGTTGATAAAGACCACAGCAAAATGGAGCAATCGATGTAAACACTTGGACAGAGGTGTGTGTGGGAGAACTGTGCAGGTATCAATCAGTATCAAAGCTAAAAAATCACACATGTACAAGCATATGCATTTGTATACACACACACTTTCCCAAGCATGTTTAAATACATCATCTCCTAACCACCCCGGATACACAGTTCCTATGCACACTACAGTGGCACAGACATTCACATCACTGACGTCTTGGCAAGGCAGGAAACATCAGACATGCCTGGCTCGGATTGCCCAGCTCAGCAAGATGTCTTTGTCACAAACCTCCTTGGGTTAAAACACACATCTCTACAGTAGCAACACTAGCTTTCCCAGAAACTGAAACCCTACAAAAAAGAATTGGAAAATGTTTGTATGTCTTGAAAACCAACTCCTGAAAGAAGTCACAATGTTAAAAGTTGACCAGTCACAGGCATGGCAATGAGGAATAGGGCATACATCAGCTAGAGCTCCTTTGCATGTTGTAGGAGTTTTGTGACCGGCCTTGAAGACTTCATTTCGCAAAAAGAATCAAAAGCCACACACACTAGAACACTGTTGCTGTTTCTTTGCTATCTTGACTTCCGTGACTCCATTACATCATTAGTTCCATGCCGTTCATTCCGGCAACTCCATACACAACTATAACCAGGACACTCGAGTCACAGCAATGGTGGTCAACAAGGAGTAATCACTATGAGGAAACTTAACAAGAGGAGACACTGCACTAAAATGACATTAGTGGTGTTTAGTGGTGCCTGGTCTGACCCAGCGTACACACGACAGCACGGAGTAAGTCCCCCACTGACAACAACAGCCGTTTAGTCATTGAAATGTCAGAGCGTCCCCCCCACAAGGGCACCACCACATCATCCAGTGACAGTGCCTATGTATTTGCTAATACCGACACATTCACCACCACATCATCCAATGACAGTGCCTATGTATTTACTAATACCGACACATTCACCACCACATCATCCAATGACAGTGCCTATGTATTTGCTAATACCGACACATTCACCACTACATCATCCAACAACAGTGCCTATGTATTTGCTAACACCAACACATTGACAAGACCCACACATGCTAAGAGTATTCTTAAGCATAGAATTAAAAGAGTCACACTATTTCCTTTTCTGATTAAAACCAAAAAAAATTTAAAAAGAAAAACATAGGAAACCTGATGGAAAATTACATGTGAAATTATTCTTGATTTCCATCATGATCTGAGGATATCATTGATGGTGGTGGGGGGTGGGGGGGATGTCTTCATTTACACCATGATCATTTGGGCTGATATGAATTATTACTCATTCACACACACACACACACACACACACTGAGAAAATGATTTTTTCTTGTGTGGGCAGCATCACCTGTCATAATGATACCCGACTTACATGTCTGTTTTACAAACACATACACCAGATAATAACTTTCTCGTTTGTATATGGCATCACAGCAAATATATTTATGACCGATGGTCAATATCTCTGTGCGCTGCGTGTGTTGTGTGTGTGTGTGTGTGTGTGTGTGTGTGTGTGTGTGTGTGTGTGTGTGTGTGCATACATGTGTGAGCGTATCATGTACAGATGTGCATGTATACTGGTGATTTCATGACTCTACCTGACTGTGTGTGTGCATGTATGTGTCTGTATGCACGCGTTTTCATTCATTTTCCTCCGCCTCTGAAGGTATGTGAGTGTTTTTTCCCCATTGATATGTTTCTGCCCCTGTATCTTTGCATGCGCATGAATGTGTATGTGCCATGTGGATACATGTGTGCATATGTTGCATTTTAAAGGAGTTTGTGCAAGTATGTCAAGAAAGATTTGAGCAAGAAAGCAAACCTAACAGAAAGAAAAACGCAAGACATCCAGTAACAACTTTCCCCTGCACATCCCTCTCAGCCTCTCCCATTTCCTCACCACCGCATCCTTCCCTCTCTCCATCTCCACACCTTGTCTCCCCCTCCCTCCCTTTATGTAGAGGTGACGCCCAGGCTCTTGCGGATTTTCTCATAGACAACATAACTTATACTGACGGCTGGGGCCACCTTGAGGAAATGGGGGCCCAGGCCGCGATAGAGTCCCTTGGGTCCATCTTCACGCAGGATCTTGGTGAAAAGTCCTACCATGGTGTCTTTGTGGCCGCCTGCAACATTGGCATTTTTTTTTTCTTTTTTGATGGATTTCAAAATTTAAAAAGAAAAGTTATTAGTAATGCCACAGGACACAGACAAACAGATTACAGGACAAAACACAATGCATTTTCATCTCTTGGGTCTTCATCAGGCAAAACCAAACAACATTTAGGACAGTGAAAACGAAGAACGAAAAACTACTTATCTTCTCATATTCTGCGCAAACTGGCTGTGGATGAAAACGAGGCCATTCAGGAGGGGGATCATGGGAGTTGAAATAGTCATGACGACCATGATAAGAATGGTAACAATGGCAATAATAGTGATGATAGTGGTGACGATGAAAATGTAAATAATAAGAGTAGGGATATTGGTAATCCCCACCCCCCTCACCCCCCCTTTCTTGAACTGTTAACCCCTTCACTGCCACAGTATAATAGCACATTTGAAAATCTGTATGCCGTGGTAAAATTTAGCTTTTTGGGGTAGGTTCAATAAAATGGTTACAGCTCACTTATTTCTTGACAGATCTCTCTGATTTTTTGCATGTTTTGTTGTTATGCAATTGTCTACAATGTCCTGTCAAAATGACTTGATTATGTTGATAATAAGTATATCAGAAATTGACATAATTATAAAAAAGTTTTTACAAAAAATAACAGTTTTCGAGTATACACAAACACACTGCGCCAAATAGAATGAATCAGAACACTGTAGAAGTGGTCTTGCTGTTTATTCAACATCAGCACTAACACATAACAGTCATATAAATCCCAAGGAATCTTGTTCTTGATGATATCTGCTCATAATTGGGGGTACTATTATTTAGGTAAAAAAAAGGGCATAATCATGCTTTTCATGGTATGTTCACTAACATCTCTCTGTTACTCATCCATTTCTTGAGTTCTTTGTTAGATTTTTTGTGGATTACTTCTTTAAACCCTTGTCTACAATTTCACATCATTTTAACTTTTTTTTGGGGTAATAATGATGGTTCACACTAATAACATATGATAAAACAGTTTTTTTTTAGTTTTTTCAATTTGAGAGTTTTACAACAATTCACCACATAAAAGCCCACTAAACACAGCACAAATACCTTTTGTGTTTTTCTCAACAATATTACAAACACTGGGATTCATATTGTTGTCAATAAATGTCCCTCTGTGTAACAATCTGTATGTTACTGGGGGTACCCCAATTCTACTAGAAAGGGGCATAATTTTACTGTTTGGGGTAGGTTCACAGTACCTCAATCCCTGTTTATTTATTTGTTGACATATGACTTAGATTTTATGGCTTCTCTTTCCTTATACCCCAAGCTATGATGCTGTATAACAATAATGTAGTATTGTTGGCCATTAGGGGATGGACAGGGATATAATGAATGGTGGTTTTACAAAAAAAAAGACACTTTTCAAGTATACAAAAACAAATTGCATCATAAAAATCAGTGAAAACAAAATGAAAAAGTGGTGTGACTAATTATTCAACATCAGCACTAACACACACAGTCAGTCATATAAATCCCAAGGAATCTTGTTGTTGATGATAATCTGCTCATAATTGGGGGTACTATTTTTTAGGTGAAAAGGGGCATAATCATGCTTTTCACAGTATGTTCACTAACATCTATATTACACATCCATTTGTTGATTTATTTGTTAGTTTTTTTTTGTGTATTACTTCCTTATACCATTGTCTACAATTTCATTTCATTCTAATTTGATTTTGGGGGTGATAATGATGGTTCACACTAATAATATATGATAAAAACTGTTTTTGTTTTGTTTTCAGTTTGAGAGTTTTTCAACAATTCATCACATAAAAGCCCACTAAACACAGCACAAATACCTTTTGTGTTTTTGCTCAACAACATTACAAACACCTGGGATTCATATTGTATCAGTAATTGTCCCTCTATGTAACAATCTGTATGTTACTGGGGGTACCCCAATTCTACTAGAAAGGGGCATAATTTTACTATTTGGGGTAGGTTCAATACCTCAATGACTGCTTATCTATTTGTTGACATATGACTTAGATTTTATGGCTTCTCTTTCCTTACCCCAAGCTATGATGCTATATAATATAATCTAGTTTTGTTGGCCATTAGGGGATGGACAGGGTGTACCAATGGTGGTTTTACAAAAAAGAACAGTTTTTCTGCACATATATACATGTTACAACACATAAAACCTGTAAAACACTGACAAAAGTTCTTTTAGTGTTTACTCAGCATCACTGTAAGTATACAGTGTGGTCCAAATTGTTATAGTATATATACTTATTGGTAAATGTTCAAAGTGACAACCATGGGAAAAAAGGTCTGAAGAAAAAAAAAAACAATTGTCTGTTGAAAAGAAAAAAAAAAAAAACACACAGAGAGAAAATACTGTAGAAACTGAAGAAGAAATCTGAAATACAGAATAAAAGTTTCAAGATAAGTAAACAGACCCACAACTGGGCACACACACACACACACACACACACACACACACACACACACACACACACACACACACACAGTAAGTAGACCCACACTTGGGCACACACACACACACACACACACACACATTTACACACACACACACACATACACACACACACACACACACACACATACACACACGCATGCATGCATGCATGCACGCACGCACACACACACACACACACACACACCACACAGTGAGCAGACCCACAATTAGGCACACACACACACACACACACACACACACACACACACACACACACACACACACACCACACACACACACACACACACACACACACACACACACACACACACACACACACACACACACACACACACACACACACACACACACACTGTACACATATGCACAAACACGCACGCACTAACAGTATCACACACACATGAATGTAAAAACACCACAATGGCGCGAAAAAAAAAAAAAAAAAAACTGCTGTGGATGAGTGCTTCTGTGCTTTACAAAATGAACAAACTTATATGGAAAACTTGCATAGAGAAATAAACAATGCTTAGGCACACATGTGCGCACGCGCGCATACAAACACACACACACACACACACACACACACACACACACACACACACACACACACACATACACACACACAGAGTCCCACCTACCCATACAGTCATTATTTGCCATAATTATGTGATTTCAGTAGGAATATGTGAAAAGAAGAGAAATACAGAAAACAAATAGTGGAAGAATGAAGAATCAAGTAGTAACAAACAAAAATGGAAAAGAAAAAAAAAAAAAAAAAAAAAAAAAAAAAAAAAACAGAGCTACTTGCCTGAATCCAGTTTCTGGTCATGAAGGAACTGAAGACTGGAGCTCTGTGCAGCGTAAAATTGGCACACAGTTGATTTTTGACTAGTATTCCCAATGAAAACACCACCAAGGCTGGGACTGACCACGCCCCATGCCACGCCCCCCGGCCGCTTCCACAGGACCCTCGCCGTCATCCTAGCCCCTACCATGTCCACTACCCTCTCCGGTCATGATAGGCGTGCGTGCAGTGCTCGTTGATGGCACGGGTTCGGCTATTTCCGCTTCGTCACCCTCGCTCGCGGCGTTGTACTCACAGCTGTCATGTGCAACTAACAATGAAGACACGTCATCACCAGCACGTGTCTCCAATAAAAGTGAATGGTGCTGATTCCCATCCATCTCCTCTCATCGCTAGTATCAGGATCCGATCCTCAAAGGTCTTCTTCATCACTATCACTTCATTTTTATCGTCATCTAAAACATCAAGCGCAGTGTAACGCTTGAAAATGGGAGGCGTCGACGAAGTGCTAAGTTGAGCTGCCATCTTGGATATGCTTATCAGCTGTAACCTCTCAACTCGCAATTTGCATAACACATGGTCAGCTGGCTGCTCGCGTGAAGGGAGGGAAAGGGGCCATTCCTCGACACCAGTAGAAGAAGTGAGACCATTTTAGACGGTCGTTTCCCGAGTAGTAGATTTTTCAGCTTCTAATGGTATGATATATTAGTGATGGTACTGATTATGGTTGACTGATGATTGTGCTTAGTGGTAAGGAACAGACATGATAAAAAAAAAAACCTAATGGGTGATGATAGTGATGATAGTAGTTATATGTGGGGGTGTTGGTAATGATGATGATGATCAGAAAGGAATGGAAGCGCGACCAATGGGTGTGATGTAGTTGATGGACTGAATTTTAGATCCTTGATGTTTATTTGTATGGTAAAACGCCTGTACAATAAAAGGTGACAGACATGAGTGAACAAGCATAATGTTTCATACACACTCCAGTAAATGTCAAACCTATTTGCAAAAATGTGTCTCTCACTTATTAACATGCACAGACAGGCAGATGCAGACTTTCCATATAAATATTTGCGTAAGCATGAGCGAGTGTGTGTGTGTGTGTGTGTGTGTGTGTGTGTGTAGTAGTAGTAGTAGTAGTAGTAGTAGTAGTAGTGGTAGTACTTTCATTTTATGTCTTTCACAAAATTATGTGATATTAGACAAGAGAGAGAGAGAGAGAGAGAGAGAGAGAGAAAGAGTATGTGTGTGAAGCAAGCATAGGTGTGTGGAAGTGCACACAAAATATGGAATAATTACTACTTATAACATTATAGTAAATATCTCACAGGACTACATATTAAACAAAAGGTAACTTTGAAAGCAAAATCAATATCAGAAAAAAAATCAGTCACTGTCATGCCTAATAAACATGGTAAGTATGCCTTGAGAGTCACACAATCAAATAAAACGTGGGCTCTTGACACGTTTGCCTTACCACATATGCATTTTGTTCCTGCACTATATTTCGTTCTGAATGCGTCGAGTTTCAGTCTATAAAATACTGAAACAAAAGTTCCTGTACTGATACATATCACGAACCTGCAGGTGTTCAATGCTTTCAACCTCATCAAAACTAATAACATGGCTATTTTGAGCATTAACCCGCAAATAAGGGATGTTCTGGTTGTTTCTAAAAAATTCCCAAGCCACATGTTTTAAAACTTGATGACACTATTGTAAAGTCAAGGGCACAGAAAGTGACTGTGCACTCATTTCAGTTTTAGCTCCCTTTTTAGCAGATCTGTCAGCGAATTCATTGCCCCAGATTCCACAGTGTGAAGGAACCCAGAAAAACGTCAAATCGGTCCCTTTGCACATCAAAATATAAATTAAATAACATATGTGTGTGTGTGTGTGTGTGTGTGTGTGTGTGTGTGTGTGTGTGTGTGTGTGCATGTGTGTGTGCATGAGAAAGAGGGAGCATGTGTGTGTGTGTGTGTGTGTGTGTGTGCGTGTGTGTGTGTGTGTGTATGTGTGTGTGTGTGTGTGTGTGTGTGTGTGTGTGTGTGTGTGTGTGTGTGTGTGTGTGTGTGTGTGTGTGTGTGTGTGTGTGTGTGTGTGTGTGTGTGTGTGCATGTGTGTGTGTGTCTGTGTGTTTGTGTGTCTATGTATGTTCACCACTGAGTGTGTGTTTGTCTTTGTGATCACTGAATGTATACTCCTGTACTCTGTAAACATATTCTGTGAATGTGTACACATGATGTACTCTTAATTAGTGTGTGAATATACCTGCACTTTTTTTTATATACAAAATGTGCGAATCAAACCCTCTATAAATAAAAGTACACATCCACACACTTTGTACAAGCGCACACACATAGTTTTTGTACATGCATATGTGCATACGCAACTGTCACATCAGTTTCTCATTGTGTTAATGAAATTTCATGGCATATTAAAGCAGCAAACTAATAACAATGTGCACTGTTCACAGAAGAGGGGATATGTATATAGCTCGTATCCATTCTATGTTTAATGCTCCAAATACTCAGATTTCAGTACTTAATCTGTATAATTTGTTAAGAAGTTCTTCATGCCAATCTCTATCAAATTTAATTTGGTTCACTAACTTCAGAAAGGTAATCTGATTATATAACATGAAATATGACACTGCTTGACACACATGAATGTTGTCTTCTTATGTTTTCAACTGTGCAGCTGTTCATCTTATTTTCTTTGAAGTTCATGGCTTGGCATGTTTGCTGTTTTTTAACATCATCCATGCCCTGGAAATGGCGTGGAAGGGAGTACAGGGTTCTCCAGTGCCTGTTACACTACAATGAAAGGAATTGAAAATGGAACTCCTAATAGTTTACAAGTATCTATGATGGTACTGTTGATACTTAGAATCAAGCATAATTTCAGTGGTAAAACTTCAAATAAACTGCCATTACAATCCTACAGAATTTTCCTCTGCATTTGAGTCTTCAGAGTTTCTAGATCTGTGTGGCTATGCACAGTGTGATGTTAATTTTGTCCTCGTGGTTCTCATCATTAACTGTTTTGATGTACAGTGACTTTCGCATTAATTTCAGATTCGTTATCCACAAAAACTACATCGTGCACTTTGTTTGTCCTTTATCACTTTCTGTATCCATGTTTGACATTATTTTGATATTCTTAAAGTCACTTGACTTGTCCACAAATGCGCACTTCCCTGGCATTTTCAGTCAGGATTTAACTTTACTTCAAAATGTCGAACTGCTGAGAGCATAACTAATAAAAATCTCTTGACGTCATGAAGAATGAATTTCAGAGATCGACCTCTTGACCTGTGTATCAACCACTTGAAAATGATCACATGAAAAGGAATTGCATCGCACTTTCTTATGATTTTAACCCTCTATTATTCAGATTCTCTGAGGCCAATTCCCCCTAGTTTTCAGATTTTTTTTTGTTGTGAATTTAGCCTTAAAATGGGTATGTATGGTTCATGCTTCACTCCAACAAACATTTTGTGTGTCTTGAAGTGAAAGGTCATGTCATTTCAACAAAATGTCACCTAATGTGTCACATGCGATGGTGACAATTCTAATACAGCACAACAACATGCAGTTATCCCATGCACATGCACGTTGGTGTTGTAAAATGAAAGCTGCGGCCTAAGTGAGATGATCTGTCTTCTGTCCGCCTGTTCAGTCCCAACAGGTAATCCACAGAATGTCACACACAATTAGTGTCAATTGTCACTACTGAACAGTTACTGTAATTAGATTCAAGCACAGTTCCTCGTTGTTTTTCTGTCACTGTTCTAAGCACCTATACATGTCCATATGTATTTACACAATGTATACCTTTACAGTGACGACATTGAGTAGAGTATCACTGCCAAGTGTCATCGAAGCACTGTCACCATAAACTACAGGTGAGCATGTATACACGTACCTACAAACACAGAGACCAGCAAACTGCCCTGCTGTTGAGCCACATTCTGCGCATGGTAGTCATGGAAACAGTCATTCTTATGAAAGCATAGACGCACCTGGCAGAAAGAACAAATATATGACGTTTCTACGCGTCGTCCCTTAGTTGTCATATGGAATACTCAGTACAGAGACGTAGCCCCACATTTCGTCAGGTGTTCTGTCAAACCATAGGGAGTCAGGTGTGCCCTTAGCTGCTTGTTTTTGTTGAGCTTATCTGTTAATTTCTTCTGCTACTAGTTGGAAAAAATGTGAGAGGTAGAAAACAGAAATAATCTAGTGTGGTGGCAGTGTTCGATAGTGAGTGGGCAGGGCCTGTTGGCTGTTGGAATGTGACCACGCTGGCAGGATGTGTAGCCGGTTGCCATGTGTGTTTTGCAGAGCGGCAAGTAGCACATTGTTCTCAGGGTCGCTTTCACCACTCTCCTCTCCTTCATGATGCCAATTTCAACATCATTCTCTTCTCCTAACTCTCCATTTTCATACTTCTCTAATTCTTGCATAATTTGATCCCACTCCTCCGCTGAATACTTAGAAATATCATCAAACTCGCTGATGTTTGCAGATGATTCAGTTCAGCTCAGTTATGCCTGTCACTCCTCCTGAAGCATAGGCCACCGACAACAGTCCGCCAGAGTCCTTGATCCTGGGCTGCCCTCTCTAGTTGTTTCCAGATGTGTCCCATCTTCTTGCTGTCTGCCTCAAGGTCCTGTCGCCAGGTGTTTCTGGGCCTTCCTCTTTTCCGTTTTCCCTGGGGGTTCCATGATAACGCCTGTCTGGTGATGTTACTGGCTGGCTTCCTCAGGGTGTGCCCAATCCCAATCCATCCCCATCTTCTGCGCCGATCTCATCTTCAGTTGGCAGTTGGTTGGTCCGCTGCCACATGTCTGAGCTGCTGATGGTGTTGGGCCAGTGGATCTGGAGGATTCTCCTCAGGCAGCTGTTGATGAAAGTCTGCACTTCCCTGGTGGTGGTCTTTGTTGTCCTCCATGTCTCGGCTCCATACAGTAGCACTGACTTGACGTTGGAGTTGAACAGCCTGATCTTCGTGCAAGTTGATACCACCTTGGAGCTCCATATGTTCTTCAGTTGCAAGTATGCTGCCCTTGTCTTGCGGATTCTTGCTCTGACGTCTGCGTCTGTGCCACCCTGCTTGTCAATGACGCTGCCCAGATATGTAAAGGCCTCCACTTCTTCCAGCTCACTTCCATGCAGTGTGACTGGGTCCTCACTTTTCGTGTTGATCTTGAGGATCTTGGTCTTGCCCTCATGGATCTTGAGACTAACTCGTGAAGAGGTGGCTTCCAGCTCTGTTGTCTTGTCCTGCATCTGTTGGTGGCTGTGGGAAAGCAGGGCTAGGTCGTCAGCGAAGTCCAAGTCATCAAGCTGATCCCATAGTGTCCACTGGATTCCATTTCTTCTGTGTGCTGTTGACCTCTTCATGGTCCAGTTGATCACCAGGAGGAAAAGAAAAGGCGACAGGAGGCAGCCTTGTCTGACTCCAGTCCTCACCCCAAAGCTGTCTGTGAGCTGTCCACCATGGACCACCCCCGGCAAGTCATTCCTTCGTAGGAGTTCTTGATCAAGGTGACCAGCTTAGTTGGCACTCCATAATGGCGTAGCAGCTTCCAGAGGGTTTCACGGTCAACGCTGTCAAACGCCTTCTCGTAGTCAATGAAGTTGATGTATAGCGATGAGTTCCACTCTAAAGACTGCTCAACGATGATACGCAAGGTGGCAGTCTGGTCGATGCATAATCTGTTCTGGCGGAAGCCGGCCTGCTGTCTCAGAGGAGGTGGCCAACTGCACATTTCATTTCTCCAGGAGGATCCTGTTGAAGACCTTTCCTGGCACTGACAGAAGCGTTATTCCTCTGTAGTTTGCGCAGTTGCTGAGGTCTCCTTTCTTGGGTAGCTTGATGAGGTAGCCCTCTTCCAGTCTTCTGGTACCTCCTCCTTCTTCCCAAATCTTCCCAAAAAGAGGGTAGATCATCTCTACGGTTGTTTCTAGGTCTGCCTTGAGTGCTTCTGCAGGGATGTTGTCTGGTCCTGCCGCCTTGCCGTTCCTCAGTAGCCTGATGGCTTTCCTGATCTCCTCTCGTGTTGGTTGCTCGCAGTTGATGTCTAGGTCTCTGTCGGCTGGATCGATGTCAGGGGGATTTGGAGGGACCGGTCTGTTCAGAAGCTCTTCAGAGTGCTCTGCCCATCTGTTCAGTTGTTGCTCTGTTCCCTGACAGTGTTTCCTACCTTGTCCTTGACTGGTCGCTTGGGTCTGCTGTACTTCCCTGATAGTTTCTTGATGGTGTCGTACAGCTGCTTCTTCATGTGTTACTGGCTGCTGCTTCCTCTGCTTCTTCTGCCAGGCTGTCAACATACTTCCGCTTATCTGCTCTTGCGCTATTCTTCACTTCTCTGTTGGCTTTTGTGAAGTCTTCTTGTGCTTTGGCCTTTGCTGCCCTGTTCGGCTGTTGTTTACTGCTGTCTTCTTCTGCTTTCTCTCCTGTATTTTGCGCAGTGTGTCTGCTGATATCCATTCCTTCTGTTGGTGTCTCTTGGGGCCCACTACTTCCTGACAGGTTGATGTAAGTGTCTCCTTCACTTTTTGCCAATGAGTCTCCAGATCAGTCTCTCTCCTCAAGTAGTTCTTGTAGCACTTGGTATTTGTTGGTGAGGGACTGCTTGAAATCTTCTCTAGTCATTGGGTCTTTCAGTAGGCTGAGGTTGTACTTCTGCCTCTTTGTAGTTGGTTTCATCCAGTTCTTCAGTTTCATCTTCAGCCTGGTGACCAGTAGGTGGTGGTCAGATGCAACGTCTGCTCCTCTTCTCACCTGACTTTTACATCCTGTAGGGACCCCCTGAATTTCTTGGCCATACAGATGTGGTCAATTTGATTTTCTGTCGTTAGATCTGGTGATACTCAGGTGGCCTTGTGTACTCTTCTGTGCGGGAATATGCTGCGACCAATGACCAGGTTGTTCATCGCACAGAAGTCTGCAAATCTCTCGCCATTCTCATTCATCTCTCTCCAGTGCATGGCTTCCCATCACTTCCTCATACCCAGTGTTGTCTTGTCCGATTTTGGCATTGAAATCGCCCATGAGGATGTTGACGTCTCTCTCTGGATACTTGGCTATGACGTCCTGCAGTCTGTCGTAGAAGCGGTCTTTTGCTTCTTCATCGCTGTCATTGGTTGAGCATAGCACTGGATGACATTCATTTTGATCTTCTTCTTCTTAGTTCTGAAGGATGCTGCAATGATTCTTGGTCCGTGTGCTTCCCATGCTATCAGAGCTTGCTGAGCAGGTCGAGACAGCATGAGTGCTACACCTTCTGTGTGTGGAGCGTTGTCTTCTTCATGTCCAGAATACAGCAACATCTCTCCACTGAGTAGTCTCTTTTGTCCTGACTGTGTCCAACGGGTCTCGCTGATTCTGAGCAGTGTGAGGTGGTAGCTTTCATTTCTGCTGCTATTTGTAATGTTTTTTTTCCCCGTCTCATACATGGTCCTCACATTCCATGTTCCGACGTTGATGGTCCTAGTCGATAGAAGGGGGGGTCGGCCTTGTGGCTTCCGTTGTCTCACGGCTTTCACCACATGGCATCATACGTCCTCTTGAGGAGGACCCTTCCTCTCCCAGGGTAGAAGTTCCTTGGTCTGTTGTTGGCGTTTCTGTAACAAGCTGGTTTTTACGGGATGGGGGTGTTAACCCCATGCCCAACCCTCCTCCTTTATCCGGGCTTGGGACCGGCAGGATGTTCCCAAAAGTTACAACCAGGCGGAGTTGTTAGCAGACGATGCCATTGTGAAAATTGGTCAGTCTCACACACAACTCTCCACTCACTTTCTCTTTCTCGTGTGAACGGAAGTGGTGCCACATTACTGGGCTATAGTGGGAAATCCCCAACAACTGTTAGTGGATCTCCGAGCATTTTCATGGCACCAGCACATGATGGAAAAGTACAGTACACATGCGGCGGGCAGCTCCTGTTTGCATCCGTCACGAAATCTAGCGCGCTGTCTCAGTGCTCCCATCTCCACCCGTTATGAATACAAGAGCGTTAAGCTTAAGTTACAAAAAGATTTTATGAAAATATAATGTGGAATGAAAAAAGAGCTTCCGAGAGGCCTTCAGCTGTAAAAACTACTATGCTATGCTAAAATGAAAAGATCATTCACCAAAATAAAAAGATTCAAAAGGCCTTCTGAGGCAAATTCAATTAAGAAGG
Source organism: Conus betulinus (assembly GCA_016801955.1). Classification (NCBI taxonomy): domain Eukaryota; kingdom Metazoa; phylum Mollusca; class Gastropoda; order Neogastropoda; family Conidae; genus Conus; species Conus betulinus. The sequence goes on along the minus strand of JADBJO010003016.1, from coordinate 173,854 downwards.
ACTCAAAAAAAACCTGAAAGGTCGTTACGAACCCTGCAATAAACCTTGCTCATTGCGAGTGAAAATAAATGCATACATACCTTTAGCCTGGAGGCGGGTTCGAACCAAAGCCAGAGGGTAGCTGGCCACCTGGCCACATGTGCTGCTGATAGTGCCACAGGCCAACAAAGCTAAGATGCCTGGGTCCTGATCCTTGTTTCTGGATATGTACTGGTTCTTCAAAGTCTGCAAGACACCACGTCAACTTCTCCTACATCACTTGAAGACAAGAAGCATGATTAACCGCAGTGTTACATGAACATAAGTGAATATTCAAGTTAATGTTTATAGCTAAGCTGTAAAGGAGGCCGCATCACAGCTATGTGAATGAAAAGAAACTAACAGAAATAAAAAAGTTGAACCACAATCTTTTGATAGCCCACCCACCCATCCCTTTCCCTCTCCCATCCCAACTCCAAACAAAAGAGACATGTCCAAAACATTTAAAAATATCTGAGCTACAATGAAAAATATCCCACCTGCCCTACACTCAACTCTAGAGGTGGATACTGTTTGATGTACATGACAATGTTCACAGGTTCCTGGTGTGTAAAAAACTAAATTTTGTGGTGAATCGTCAGCTGCCATGGTGAAATGGTTAGGCACTGCCGACTCCTCGCTGGGAGGTTATGGGTTTGATTCCCACCAGAGCCATTTTTGTGGGATTTTTCTGCCCTGACAGGCTCATGCCTGGAGTTGAGTTTGCTACAGGTTCAGCAGGGAATACTGGGACCACACAGTTGAGTTTCATCCACTTAATCCTTTCACCTCCAGACGTTCGATTTTGCATATAATCCCCATCGCCAACCTTTTTTTCAAAAAAAAAAGTCTTATTTTTCATACCAGCATATGTTAAGTGCAGATATCTCTGGAACTAAGCAACCAATTCTCATGCTATTTTTTGTGAAATGGAGAAGATACACTGTATTCTTCTTATAGTATAACATGTTAATAATGGTTAGTCAGCAACAATTAAAATTTTTAGTAATTTTAAGTGCAAAAAAAATGCAAAATAAAAAAATGAATGTTATCTTTCTTCTTAACGTAAAAAAAGAAGAAAGCATGCTAACAAACTCTCAACAAGGGAGGAAAAATACTCTACTCACAATTGAAGACCAGAAAATATGGTATTTCCAACAGAAAAATGGAAGAAACAGCCATAAATCCAACTACTCCGATAGCAGGGAACACACACACACACACACACACACACACACACACACAAAATAACTACAGGCCAATTGCTCTCACTTCACATGTGAGAAAACTTACGGAAAGAATTATTCTAAAAAGACTTGAACATCATTGTGAAAAA
>JADBJO010003016.1:87500-167500 GCA_016801955.1 Conus betulinus | reverse complement strand
TATTTACCTGCTTGGTTGTTGAACACTGAAATGTCGATGTCAGTCTTTGAAGACATCATCTCCAACAAATCAAACATTCTTTAAGTTCTTAAAGGACTGATTAAGAGTCCAATTGGACATTTACTTAACGTCTATGTTATCTTCCCCATCTTGGTGGTGTTAGTTGCTTGTTTAGTGTTTCTTTTAAAGTTTTGGATTTAGTTATGTGGTGTTTTTTTTTTTGTAAATATAGACCTAATTGCATTATACATACCTACGTTCGCCAAAAATCAACACCAACCGTTCGCATGCATACACCCAAAAACACCACATGCGCACACACACACACACATAACACTTATATACTGTCTAAAATCACTGTTAGTGGATAGACAGTAAATTAAAGAATGAATGAACGAACACACACACACACACACACACACACATTCTTATGCCTAACTGGTACACATGAAAAAAGGGAACACACACCTACACACACACCCACACGTATCCCTTTCACTCTCACTGTTGAAAGCAAAATTTTTTTTATGAAAACAAAGTCATTCATGTGCCTGTTGGTCTCTGAAGCCAGGGAAGCCATTCAAACTGATCATAAGTCCCACTCAAACACGTCTCTGCTGCTCACCTCTGACACATGTCAGTCGGCCATGCCCCCTTCTTCGACCTGCAAGCTAGCTGAGTGTGAGGTTCATTGCCTTTTACTAGTCTTAGGTCGCCCCTTCACACACAGACTTTTAACAGTCAGTCACTGCTGGTCGGCTCAACGCCAAAAAACTGGGCATATATGCCGTGAGCTGGTGTCTAGCCAATCTCTTGTGTGCTCATCTCTCTCCACCACTTGGCCATGGTCCAATGCGGCACCTCACTTTGCAGTAATTTGGTCAAGCTCTCCCTATCCCATGTTTCCTCGTGACTATCTGGATCTTATTCACATGAATTAGAATCAAATGACTGTCTATTCAATATTCCCAGCACCTGATCTGTGGTAAATGTACGGGCGAGGTCGAGTTCGTGAAGTGCCTGGTTGTGACGTCATAGTGAATGGAAAAACAATCGGAATAAAAAATTTTTTAAATCACTTAACTGAACAGCACTCTGACAAAGCAAGTGACTGTGAGCACAGGTCAGGTCATCCCCCAACTATGACCTTTATTGCTGGCTTTTTATCTCATCAACTTGGACAGTGAGTATCGGGAGTTAGGTAACCCTTGTTGGTCACCGAACGGCGATGTCGGCGGTGAGCCACATTGTCGCCGAACGACAACAATGGCGGTGTAAGGGTTAATGGATGCATCTCTGAGAGTGATGCTCAAATTTCCTGACCAGCACTGCAGGTGTCTATATCTCTCAGATCTGGTTGACACCAGATATATTATGAAAATAAGCGTAGAGATGCCATGCAGTTTCAGTCTAGAATGGAAATTCGTAACATCATCTTTATCATCCTCATCCTCGTCAATCAGCCTTAAACAAAAAAAAGGTCTCAAATTTTGTGGCAATTCGTGCCCTGCTCTTATGGTGACCTCAGTTTTGATATCCTTTCTGCATCTACGGCCTTGTTTGATTCTGTCAGGGTAACTGGCATTGGCAAATTCATCGGGGTTGTAGCTAGACGGACAAAGTGGCGCTCTCCAGAGGGAGAGCTTTTGCCGTCTACACCACTAAGCAATTATTGTCATCAGTAGGGGGCTTAACCCTCTTGTATTCAGATTCTCCGAGGCCAAATTCCCCCCAGTTTTCAGATTTTTTTTGTGTGAATTTAGCTTAAATGGGTATGTATGGTTCATGCTGCTTCACCACAACCAAGAATAAACCTCTAGAGCTACAAAATTCCGCATGTATGGTCACAAGACTCTGTTCTATACTGTGAGCAAGATTTTGTGTGTCTCGAGGTGAAAGGTCGTGTCACTGTCACCAAAATGTCACCCAATGTGTCACATGCAATGGTGACAATTCTAATACAGCACACCACCATGCAGTTATCCCATGCACATGCATGTTAGTGTTGTAAAATGAAAGCTGCGGCCTAAGTGAGATGATCTGTCTTCTTGTCCGCCCATTCAGTCCCCCCAGGTAATCCACAGAATGTCACACACAACTAGTGTCAATTGTCACTACTGAACAGTTACTGTAGATTCAAGCACAGTTCCTCATTGTTTTTCTGTCACTGTTCTAAGCACCTTATACATGTCCATATGTATTTACACGCTGTATAGCTGTACAGTGAGGAAATTTGAGTAGAGTGTCACTGCTGCCAGTGTCATCAAAGCACTGTCACCATGAACTACAGGTAAGCGTATACATGTATACACAAAACACAGAGACTAGCAAACTGCCCTACTGTTGAGCCACTTTCAGCGCATGGTAGTCATAGAAACAGTCATTCTTATGAAAGCATAAAGGCACCTGGCAGAAAAAACACACATATATGGCGTTCTACGCATCCTCCCTTAGTTGTCATACGGAATAAACAGTACAGAGACATAGCCCCGCATTTCGTCAGGTGTTGTGTCGAACCACAGGGAGTCAGGCGTGCCCTTAGCTGTTTGTTTTGAGAGTATCTGTTAGCTTCTTCTTCTGCTACTAGTTGAAAAAATATGAGGGGTAGAAAGAAGAAATAATCTAGTGCGGTGGCAGTGTTCGGCAGTGAGTACGCAGGGCTGTCGGCTGTTGGAATGGGGCCATGCAGGCAGGATGTGTAGCCGGTCGCCATTGTTTTGCAGAGTGGCGAGTAGCACGTGGTTCTCAGGGTCGCTTTCACCATTTTCCTCTCCTTCACTGGTTTCGATTTCAACATTATTCTCTTCTCCTAACTCTCTATTTTCATACTTCTCTAATGCTAGCATAATTTGATCCCACTCCTCCGCTGAACACTCAGGAATATCATCAAACTCGCTGTTGTTAGCAGACGACGCCCATGCGAAAATCGGTCAGTCTCACGCACAACTGTTCGCTTGCAGTTTCTCCTCTTTCTTAGTGAATGGAAGTGGTGCCAGCATCCAAAAATAGTGCTGCCACATTACTGGACTATAGTGGGAAATCCCCAACAACTTTAGTGGCTCTCCGAGTATTTTCACGGCGTCAGCACGTGATGGAAAAGTACCGTACACATGCGGCGGGCAGCTCCCGTCTGCGACCGTTACGAAATCTAGCGCGCTGTCTCAGCGCTCCCGTCTGCGCCCGTTATGAATACAAGAGGGTTAATAGGTAGTGTCTGGTGTATGTTGGATCAGAACAGGCACCACTGAACACCACAAAAGTGACTTGGCAGCTGTGCACTCTCCTCTGGTGAGTTGCCTCTTGACGATTTGACTGCTTCCTGTGGATTGCTGGTGCTGGGGCTGTGGACAAGAGGTCAGAATGAGTAGTGCTGGTAGAGTGCCACTGAGGTAGCAAAGAAGATGGGGCAGTGAACAAAAAGGTCATCACCTGCACTGTAAAGGATCCCATCTACAAAGACTTTATAATCTTAGTCAGTGTCACTTAGTTAAGTTTTTATTTAAAAAAAAACAAAAAAAGCAAAAAATCTACACTGACAGGCTTATCAATGTAAGTCTAGCTTCCCCTGGGCCACTAAATCTTCCACAAATATTTTAACTCACTCCGTACCATGAGTTTTTTTTTTTTTCCCCTTGCTTATCCCTGAAAACCCGGGGTTCGTATGGGGTAGGAAAAAAAATTTTCACAATTACAGATGGATGAGCAGACAGACACTTGAAATTTGGTGAGTGGATACAATGCATATTTAGTCTATATGTGAGCCAAACATAAAGTAACTTACTTACCATCTTGGTGGTGAAAATGGGCTCTCTATTTTTTTCTTTTTTCAGCACTTTTGTGCCCTTCAGAAACACATGTAGTAAGTGTTCCTTAGCAGCTCAGAAATGTTCTACATCACATTCTTGCACAGCTGAAGTCACTCAAGACACAGAACAATAATACTGAGTCACAAGCTGGTGATGGAGGATGTGAAAATTAAAAAATAAAAAAAAGAGTCTTTACAGGATGAAAAACAACAACAAAAGTTCACTGTGCATAAAAAAAACTGGTGATGCATCACTTTCATTTCTTCTTTTGGGAGTGGAAAAGCTCATGGTGAGTGACATTGCATCCTGGGCACAGCTTCACAATCAGTGGCAAAACATGGACTGCAAGATGCTTGTTGTAGAGAATAGACCCCTTAATAAGAGTCAAGGTCACAAGATGAAAAAACAACTTCTTTCACCACTTCATGGTCTTCCTATTCAGGGGCATGTAGGCCATGAGCTGATCACTCATCTCTACTCCTGCCATGTAGTCGTGTACTGCTGCTGGTTTCTGTCTCTCAGGGTGGTGCCATGTTGTGAAGCTCATCATGGTGGTTGGCAGCATCACTGTCGTCAGCACAGACAGGATTTTTGTCCTGCCACCTCAAAAGAGCAACATGACCTGCAACCATACACACACACAAAATGATCATATGAGCTTTTCTTTTCTTTTCCATATATATCTGTGTATCCCATTGTTTGTAAAAAAACATTCATGTGTATGGATGCATAGTTTGGTGCTTTTACAAGTATAAAGTAGAACCAACCTGGATTTTTTATATAATACCAGCACCATTATACATTAATTACCTAAATTACTTTATATTTAACAGTTTATTCTATAAATGCACAGATTATGGATTTTTGCACAATAAATTCACTAAGAATATGCCTGGAAACACAAACATACCCATGCACAGAGTTACAAAACATGAACATGTGTAGCAATTCTCTCTCAAACACGCACACACACATTCACACTTTCACACACACAAACACACACTCGCACACACACACAGAGTAATGCACAAATACTCAGTACATATAATCACTCACTCACTCACTCCCTTTGTTATCCCTCCCTGCCCCCCGACCCCCCCCCCCCCCCTCTCCCTCTAGTCTACTGATACATGAATGGATCACCGTAAACAAAAACAAAAAAAAAAAAAATGCACTCACTTAGTGTGTAAAACATACATGACACAAATACACATAGCACAATTTATGTAATAATAATTTCTCTTTACCCACCTCTGTGGAATGCATGGGCAACTCAAAGAACTACAAAGGCCAGTTGTTCAATAAACCTGGTCTGCCTGTGAACAGATGATCGAGAGGAAATAAATGAGAATTATCAGTAAAATCGTCAGTGAAAGCAGCTCTAAAATCGTCGACTTCTCCCATTTCAGCTTCAGTATCTGAATCAAACACTTGTTGCTGAGGCCCATGTGCTCGCACAGTATCGTCTGCTTCTTTGATACTATCAGTGCCCACTTCAGTTTCGGAATCTACGACTGTCTCCCCACTGTAGGGGTCAAAATCCTCATCAGAAGAATCGCTAATGTCTTCTTCCACATCTCACCCTTCAGTCTGGATCATTTCAAGTGCATCTTCAACGCTAACTAACAATTCATCTGCCCTACAGTGTCAAACTCTTCATTGTGACGCCATCTTTTCAATCATGGAGCAGAGCTGATTAACGGTACTCTCTGATTCTCGTCGGCTAGCGAGTGACTAACGCTTCATGCGGGGTGTGAAGTGAATGGAAAGTTTGTAGGGGATAATTAAGGAACCATCTCCGTTCTTGAGTTTCATACCCGATATGTCACTCGGACAGCACGAATTTTCAAAATCAAAATCCGCATATGCGGACATTGGTGCGAATGCTTCATCGTACAATGTCCGCATATGTGGAAACTGGAAGCGAGTGAGTTAAATGTCCCATCCCTTGCAGCTGTCATTTATTGTTTCTGTCAGTCATACTCCCTACAAAGAAAAAAAAAAACCCTCTTTTTTAGGCTTATTTGAAACATATAGCAAATGGCAACTGCAAGAAACAGAGCTATCAACTGTAAAGACTGTATCTTAATGCTCAACCCCTCCCAAACAACCTTTATGGAAACAAAACAGAACAGTAACCAGTGAAGGTCTGATACATGTAGACCAGCAGCAGCTGAAGAGCACTGGCAGTTAAAACATGAAATACCACATTCATCAAACTGTTCTGAATGTCAGCACCCCAACGTTCACCCGCATCATGGAGCCACTCACTTCATAGATTGCCAGATCAATGCCAGCATAGGGAATGATGCCGAGGATGTTGGGAATGTAGCCCCGATAGAATGCCACGACCCCCTCCTTCTTGGCAATCTGACGGGCGCAATCAAACATGCTGCTGTACTGACCTGTCTTGCGCAACGCCCAGACGTGTCTTCATCACCTGAAAGGCACAGAAAAAAAACAACATGCACCACATGAATAATTATCATGGATAGTATTTCTACACTTTAGCATCTTGCATCAGCAACTCAACACTGTGCCCTCACCATTCACTAAAAGCAAACAACATTCAGAACCTTTCCTCCTCTATCTGCCTCTCCCTCGACCCCACTATAAGACAAATCCCTCCCCTCTCCCTCGACCCCACTATCAGACAAATCCCTCCCCTCTCCCTCAATCCACTATCAGACAAATCCCTCCCCTCCACTGCCATCCCTCCATTTCCAACCCACCACTTTAAACAGAACACAGGGGAATTCTGTTTATACACAAAACATTAGCATGAATGTGCTATACAGTTATATTCTTTCACTCTATTTATCATCTAGACATCCTGGTATACCATGTGCCATTCAGGTTCTGACATCTGAAGGCCAGAGGAAAGAAATACACTCAAAAACAAATACACAAATATGCGACCTTTCACCATGAAACAAATTGCTTGTCACCTAACAGTGTTTGCCTCTAATAGGTAGGGATTTGCCCGAGTAAGTAGGGGGGTCAGAGATAATTGGGTAAAAACTGATGCCAGGACTCTCTTCTTGCACATATTCCTATCTGTAAATTGTCAACATTCCGCTTCATTCCTAAATTGTCCGTGAAAATACCGACAGTTTAATGCTGAACCTGTGCATCCAGTTTTTTGTTTGATTTTCTCAAAAATGGATTCTAAGCCTCATAACATCTTCCAACAAACACATCTAATATGGAAAATCTCTCATTTTGAGAAAGTTTTCCAAAATTTATATTTACACTCTGGAACACACACCCACACACTCACACTCACACACACACACACACACACACATACACACACATCCCAATCTGTCAAACACACCAATCCAATCTTACTTTTGAGATAACCTTCTGAAAACTGTTTTGTGTGTGTGTGTGTGTGTGTGTGTGTGTGTGTGTGTGTGTGTGTGTGTGTGTTTGGCTACAGTAGCGTCCTCTTCAAAACAATCTGTAAAAATCCATAAAAAGTTGAAGTCTCTGAGCAGAAGCAGTCTTCACTTGGAGGTAAATCTAGTTCACAGACAAAAAAATGTTCCACAGAAAACAAGTCTCCAAAGAGAGACAACATTCACTGGGAGGTAGATCTAATACAAAGACAAAGAATTGTTTCAGAGAATACATGTCTCTAAAGGAAAGAAAATCTTCACTGGAAGTGAAGCCTAGTATTAAGACAATAAAATATGTGAGAAGTTTTCACTGGAAGGAAAACCCAGTGTCAAGACAAAATATATGTCAGAGAAGTCTTCATAGGAAGGGAAACCTAGAATTAAGACAAAAATTATTTCAGAGAAGTCTTCACTGGAATGGAAATCTAGTATATTATGACCAAAAAAATGTTTCATATAAGACAAGTCTCCAAAGGATTGGAAGCATTATTCTGAGGGCCTTTGATGTGGAGGTTTCCCAGAACTATCATGGAAAAGAATGCATGGAAACTGTGCTGGAGTGTGGGTCACCTCCATTGGATAGATGGTGGTCTGAGCGATGGCGCCAGCAGCCGAGCCAGAGAACAGACGTTGGTATATCGTCAGCTCCCTGGAGTCCCCCTTCACCATTGCCTTGATCTGCAGGTAAAAAAAACAAAGAAGACAGTCACTCAGTTTCCTTCCACTATGTGCTCATGAATACATATGCGAGTTAGCACTCAAACTTACCATATACTTTCAGTCTTTTTTTTTTTTTTTTTTGCTGTCCCAACCTCTGTGCCACCTCGACGGAACCAAACCAAGGCCACAGACGTGGTGAGGACATCGAAATTGAGGTCACCATGAGAGCAGGACATGAAGGGCCACAGAACTTGAGACTTTTTTTTTTTATGCTGGTCAATGAGAACGAAGATGATTAAGACGATGCTACGATTTCCATTTCGGTCTGAGACTATATGACAGAGCTGTACTCTACGTTTCCTTTCATAATATATCCTGGCGTCAACCAGGCCCAAGAGATACAGGCACCTGCAGTGTTGGTCAGGAAATTTGAGCAACACTCTCAGAAACACATCCATTAAGTGGATGAAATTCGACTGTGTGGTCCCAGTCTTCCCAACTGAGTCCGCAGCAAACTCTACTCTGGGTCGAAGCCGGTCGGGGCAGAAAAACCCACATGACTCTGATGGGATTCGTACCCATGACCTCTCAGCCGGGAGTCCGCGACGCTAACCACTTCACCACGGTGGCTGGCACTTTCAGTCTTTCTGATGATGCCCAGTGGAGTGTGGACATCCATGAGGAAGACTGAAATAGTCCTGGAAGACACTGTAACAGGAGGGGACTGGTCACTGTTCTTAACCCTGTTGCCTGTGACAGAGAAGAGAAGGCTGTGGAGATCGCCAACTGCCCACTTGTCAGTCACACAACTCTGCTAGCATAATGGAGTAAGATAGATGAGTTTCCTATATTACACATTACAAACCATAACACTGATGTTATGGCACAGATGTGGGTGTTTGTACACAACGGTTAAAAGTAAGAGTGTAGTAACACTGATGCATGGGTGAAACTTACATAACTTGATTTGACTGAAATAAGGCCGGGATCCAGGGGCTGCCTAGGCCCTGGCAGGGTACAGGGGCAGCGCCCTATTGGGGGGTGTAGGGGGGCAAAACCCCCCCCGGGGCGAAACTGAATTTTTTAGGCCAATTTCGTTGGCTCTCCTGCACCAGAAAAAGCTTAATTGTCACATGATTTCTACAGTAAAAAGCTTAAATGTAACATGCTTTTGTGAGTTACTGTTAGACTTTACGTTCCATTCATTCATTTAAATGGATAAAAATATATTTATGACTTATTGTACAAGGTCAGAAAAGTTTTAAAGTCTAAAAGTGTAGAAATAAACCAGAGTATAAAAACTCAAAATGGGAAATTTTTCTCACCCAATCTGAACTGATCGTTTTTAAGCAAACGATACAGAAACACGCGCGCGGGCCACATTCATTTTCTTGCACCACTTGTGATATTCATTGCCGTCATAATCATTTTCGTTTAGCCATTGCCATCTCCATTTGTTTCTATTTTTGCCCTCGATGCATGCTACTGGATCTTCTTCTTTCAAAAAAGCCATGACAACTTAATTTCTGGAGCACCGTGCAAACTTTCGCTGTCAGTCAAACACGCCAATGTTAGCAATGTGAAGACGCCGGAAATACAGAAACAGCTACTTCCGGTCAGAGATCAAAAACTTGGATCGAAGACAAAATCGGAACCGATATATCATGATTAAAAAAAAAAAATTTTTTAACTGACGGACGTTCCGTCAAGACTGAAACTCATTTTGATGGATTTCCGTCCATAGATGAAAAAGTTTCACCCATGCAGATGTTATGGCACAGATATGGGTGTTTGTACACAACAGTTAAAAGTAGAAGTGTACGCTTTAAATGTCCTCCTTTTTTTTAAAGGTGTATTTAATTACCACCTTCATTTTTGAGAGCGCCAGATAGAGTAATAAACCTTGGAGGTATTGTTTGAAAAAAAAAAAAAAAAAAAAATCTTGCTGGTTCAAACTGCAGCAGATGTTGTATGAAAATCTTGTTGCGGTTGTAGTTCAAAGTGCACGAGTGTGCTAAGGAGGTGCTGAAGTTTTTCACTGATCGTTGCAGTCACACACAGAAATGTGTGACTGATCCATTCCATTGATGCCAACTCTCCAACTTTTAGTCAACCCACTGAATACTGAAGGGGGTCCAGACACATCCGTACACTTTCTGAGCTATCACTGTCAGTTCAGCTGCACAGGGGGCACTAAACTGTCCACAACTGTATACAATGACTGGTCTTCCTTCACTGCCACTCAGTGCCACACTCCATATAAGCAGTTTGCAAATCCGCTTTAGAAGATCAGTATTTAAAATACTACACATAATCATAACCATATCCAAGTACACTTCACAAAAGAACAAACAGATCAGTTTTCATTCACCTTGTAGTTTTTCATTGCTGGCTGAGTAGAATGAAACCAACAATAGTGCTAAGCACAAGCATTCATACAAAAATTCAAACCTTGTCTTAGGTACCGGCAGCCAAAATTAGCATATTGTTTTTCATACTTAAGATCTGTATCAGTGCAAAGTAAATGGAAAAAACATACAAAACACAACAAGAATGAAGTCTGTATCTTCAGTCGTTTTTGAGATATTGCAGTTTAAAGTTGCGACGTTTTTATGCACCTGACAAAATGAGATATCTTCCAAGTTTGAAAGCCAATAGTATCATACATGATTGATACATCTGGTTAGAAATTGGTGTCCTCAATCAATCTATACAACTTACACTCTTTGAACAAGTAAGTTCAGGGGGTTCAGTTTGCATGGCTTTTGTGTGATAAAGTGTTAAACTTGTAACAAATTGCAATTCAGCGACTTTCGAATTTGCATGATGTGGCTACTTTGAAGCACTGCAGCACAGTAAGAATAGCCATTTCTGAGTTTCAGTGGTTTGGACAAACTCTCTAAGTTGTACAAAGCAAAGTCATTTTTTTCTGAGGTATCTGCTATAAAACATTTGTGAAAACTTCTGTGCTAAAAACAGGGACATATTGCAATTTGGACGGCGGAAAAATGGGGGTAGAATCGCCCGCCACACTTAAAATTGCTATAACTTCTAAACTACTTCATGAACTGTTTCCAAATTTTGCATACAGTTTCTATACTGTATTTCCTGTGAATCAAAGTGTAGATTTTTGTTATTTTGTACCTAACATTTTATTTCCTGTACTAGAATAGTGGCCAACAGGGGCGGAATGATGATGATGTCCACATTAAAACCGACAGTTTTTCAAAACTTACTGACAGATTTCAACAAAAATTTGGTATGATGTTGTCTGTATTGTTATTTATAAAATCATGTTATTTTTGCTGTTTCTGACCAGTGCTGGCATCCACCAAACAAAAGGTCACTTTACGATAAGGGTGGGAAGTGCACTCTTGCAGACGGGCAGTTAGGGTTGACTACATACATTGTTCTTTTTGTATGCAGCATACTTCAGGCACAGTTCATTGTTAATTGGAACAGACCAGGCATGGCCAGTGGTTGTTTTGGAGACTATGTTGAAGTCACTGGCAAACAAAAATATGCTTTGCACTAAATCTGTGTCTGTCTTGATTGGCACACAAGCGTGTTGTTTGCAAGAGCAAAATTTCTTCAGAAAAAAATTGTACTTTCTCAGGAGAGTGGATCTGTGACACACTGCCAAATCATCATCATAGAAAACTACGTTCTGGCCAATTTTGGTAAAGACAAGTCTTCCAGAAGGCAATCAGTGGCATATTCACTGATTTCATCATTAATGCAGCATGACTGCATTCTAAAAATGGGTGATAACTTCTTATGTCTCCATCTCTTCCTCAGTCACCATCACTTCATCAGTCCCCAGCCCAACTGCTCTGCCTCAGGAAAAGTGAAAGTGGAGACACAGCTCACACCTCATTCACTTTATCCTGGTCTGGTGGTTCTCCAACTTACAACACAGCCAATAGTGAATACTGGCATGTGTGGTAAAGACTGTGGCCTATATAAAGGTTTTGGTGACCAGCCACCCATGAACCCTGGCATGTTAGGTAAAGGCTGTGGACTATATGAAGGTTATGGGTGACCAGCCACCCACAAGCTCTCTGGCATGTGAGAATGCTTCTTTGATTGGTATGGGTGACATGCCACCCACAGTATCTGACGAGGATTATAAGCTTTTATTATTTTCTCCTTTATTTACCACCAAAACACCACAATATTTAATGGGGGCAAGCACAAATACATAATGAACAAAGTCATAAAACTTAGTTACATATTATGAAAACTGAGTTAGTTTTGAAGATTTAAATGACAGTCTGGGTAATTTTCACCCACAAGCTCTGGCAAAGGTTAAACAAATTATATAAAAAATGGATGGATGCATTTTCTCAGTTAAAGGGAAAAAAAAAAGGAAAGAAAAGAAAAAACATTAAAGCATGGCACAGGATCACTTAACTGAACTATGACTGCATGCTTTTATGTATATTTCCCTGTCTGTTTCATCATTGTGTGATATCGTGTGTGTGTGTGTGTGTGTGTGTGTGTGTGTGTGTGTGTGTAATTACTGAAAAAAAAACAAAAAAAAAGCATGGAACATGGACCTGGACCACTTAATTGAACTATGAGTGCATGCTTTCATGTAAATTTCCCTGTTTCTTCATCATTGTGCAATATATGTGGTGTGTGTGTGAGTGTGTGCATGTGAAATTACTAGAAAAAAAAAAAAAAAAAAAATGGCATAGGACCACTTACCTTAACTATGAGTGCATGCTTTTATGTAAATTTCCCTGTCTGTTTCTTCATCATTGTGTGTGATGTGTGTGTGTGTGTGTGTGTGTGTGTGTGTGTGTGTGTGTGTGTTACTGCTCTCTGTCCATTCCTTATAATTTAATTTTAGTATCTGTTGTTCTTTGTAAGCAAAAATGTATTGCATGTTCTTTGTAAACAAAAGGTACATCCTCTGCAACACATTATTTTTGTCGTCAGGGTGTGATTTAAGCATTGCCAATAACATGTTAAGTATTTCATCATTATGATTTTGAATGAACTTGTTGATTTAATCATTGTGAATGTAAAAGAACATAAATATGCATTATAATGCTTTTGTTAACAAAAGGTAGAATTAAAGAAAGATTTAACTTTATTTTGGACTCTACCTTTTTATCAACTACTCTGTTTATTCAGTATGTTTGTGCTGTTTCAGCAATATACATAACTGTGGAGCATAACATACAATCACCAAAAAATATATCATACATACAATCACCAAAAAATATCATAAATGTTACTGTCACAACAAGTATGTCTTGGCAATGCAATGCTACTGTAGTTGTATTCTAGCAATTTTACTTGAAAGTAATCACTAAGTGTTCAAAACCTTGCTGTGTTTGCCAGTAAGGAGGGGAAGGGTGGGGAGGGGGGAGAAAGCAATCCATACAGTTCAATTACAGAAATTTCAAATACACTAGGGAAAAAAAATTAGATTGCTAAGCTAAACTTTGTTGAGTCGGGTTGACTCGACAGTGACACCCCCCCCCCCCCCCTCCCCCATACCCCAACCCCCACTACACCCTCCTTACTGTTCAACTTCAGACTCTGTTCTCTCTCTCTCTCTCTCTCTCTCTCTCTCTCTCTCTCTCTCTCTCTACCACCAAACACGCTTTCCACATCGAGTATGACAGTTATGATCAGTGTTTCGATTGATGGTCATTATCAGAAGACAGTGCTTTCAGAATTCAAAGCCTCGGACCGTCTTGTATGCGCGGTTGTGGCTTCCGGTTTGAAATATCTGTCTCAAAACAGGTGTTTTTAACTACGATTTTCTCTATAATCGTGCAATGGAATCAGTAACCACGGTCGCAGGAGGGGAAGGGATGGAACGGCCCGCGGTTTGTTTAAACAGCGCACTTCTGCTGACAGCTGCCAGCTTCCTCGCGCTTACCTGCCACAAGCTTTCCTCCCTACGCGTAATGTGATACTAGCTGTCTGGCTGATAGTGTGTTGAAAACAGGATGCTGTGTTTCTTCATTAATACTTTGCGCCAGAATGCAACGAACTGTGGTTGATTGATGTCACTGTATTGTGGGGTCTCTGACTGACAGAACGAACACCAAACATGAATGGGTCTTCTTTCATACGCATTGCTGACAAGCACCACAAAGATTTGTCAACAAAAAACAATTGAAACAGACTAACGAACACACACAAAAGTGAAATGAAATCGCAACTCAGTGGAGAGCATGCGTTCCTGAAGCTATCACGCTCAACCTCTAGCATATTGGACATGCATATCTTTCCTTTTAAACTGACAGAAAATTAGTCGCGGGACTTCTACCTGACAGCCGGTACTTGGCCTGAATAAACAGTGTCGGGTCTGGTCAGCTTCACTGGGAACACTGTGGTGGTTTCCCTACCACGGCCTAGGCATGTTTTGCTTGTTTATCTGCGTGCTCTACGTGCTTGTGAAGCATGCCGAAATTGATTCTATCACAGCCACACCATGCTTTTAGTAAAGCAAGATTTTAGCATGCCACACATGCAGATGTCAGTTATAAACAATGAAATGCTTCCTACCTGACCTTGTTCTTTCGCCGTTCAAATCATTTGAAACTGATGTCACATATACACACACCAATGCAAAATGTTGCCGCATTTTCATCTTCATGGTGAGCCTACTCACGACTGGGGGGGGGGGAGGAGAGAGAGAGAGAGAGAGAGAGAGCAGACACACACACACACACACACACACACACACACACACACACACACACACACGCGCGCGCGCATATTAACAGAAACCCCACACACAAACACAGCAGCGGTATATATAAGCTGATGGACACACACACACACACACACACACACACACACACACACACACACACACACACACACAGACACACACACACAGAGACACACAGAGAGAGAGAGAGAGAGAGAGAGCAGCTTACTCTATCATTAAAAACATGCTAGACTACTCACTTGCACACTCTTACTCTTATGTATACAGAGAGAGAGAGAGAGAGAGAGAGAGAGAGAGAGAGAACAGTAACAGCAACAACAGCACACACACACACACACACACACACACACACACACACACACACACACACACACACACACACACACACACACACACGCACGCACGCACGCACGCACACGCACGCACGCGCACGCGCGCGCGCGACGAGAGAGAGAGAGAGACAGACAGACAGACAGAGACAGAGAGAGAGAGAGAGAGAGAGAGAGAGAGAGAGAGAGAGAGAGCACAAGATATTACAGCTTACTCTATCATTAAAAACACGCTTGGGTACTCACTTGCACACTCTTACTCTTATGTATGCACAGAGAGAGAGAGAGAGAGAGAGAGAGAGAGAGAGAGAGAGAGAGAGAGAGAGAGAGAGCAACAACAACAACAACCACAACAGCAACAACAACAACAACAACACACAACACACACACACACACACACACACACACACACACACACACACACACACACACACACACACACACACACACACACACACACACACACACACACACACACGTACACACACACACACACACACACACACACACACACACACACACACACACACACAGCAGAGAGAAGAGAGAGAGAGAGAGAGAGAGAGAGAGAAGGAAAGGAAAGTAATCGCTGGTAGGCCTAGAATGTCTCCTCTCGAGCAGTAGCACCACTCACATACACCAACAACATCCGGATCCTGGACAACTTATGAAAACGAACTTCTCAATGGAAAAAAAAAAAAAAAAAAAAAAAAAAACAAAGAACGCGGGATGAACCAAGTTATATCAAACGGCACAAAAAACAGAATCACAACACACAAAATCACACACACAGTTAATTATATGGAATGTGGAAGAATAATAATCCGTAAAGCACAACAAGAACAGCACAGCATGAGGACACATGCGCTCACTTAAGAAAAGGGATGGGGCCCTACACACGTGCGCTTCCAGCTTTTCAGCACTCAGCGCTGAGTCACGCTGCCTCTGTTTATCGCCTGCCGGGCAGGCTGGAACTAAAGAGCACGATTTTGATCTCGGCCGGACAGCTGTGTGCGCTTTGCGAGCATTCAACCAATCGCTTAGCTTGATACACCAATGAACGCGGGAGAGAACGGCCTTTCTAGTGCATCATTAATGTGTATGTTTTTTTCGCAAGTTTTTTAGCAACGACGCTGGAAAGACAACACTTGTAACAAGCCTCATAAAAAATTCGATTCTAATCAATTTAAACGCATCGTACCAAAAAGAAAAATAGACTGAAATAAAGCTTGAAACATGCTCTTGTATTCTGACCTATTTAAACGCCAGTGAATGGAATGAACACATTGTATGTGTTGATTTTCGACACAGTGTAGTTCGAACGCTCGGCCAAATGGGCGCCTGCGACGCTTCGGGATGTGTGACGCGCTTCGTTTTCGTGTGAACGGATGGGTGTATTTGGAATAAAACAGTCGATCGTACCGTCTACTGCAAACACAAATAAACAACACAGAGTTCAAAAGAAAACTGTATTCTTTATTCTTCACAATTTTCATCTGATTCTAAACGCGTTATTCATAGATACTGCCAATTGAAAACAAGCATATTTTTCACTCGCTGAACTTTCCCGTACGCTGAAAGAAGGGCTGCCAGTACCTACTTGTCTAACAATTGTGATGCTAATTTGTTTGGCTGTCGAACTTCAAAATAGTGTTTTACCAAGATTCAAATTTTCATTTTTTGAACGATGCATTTTTGTCAAGAGATTAATTTCATTACCATAAAATCATGATTTGCATATGGAAATATGCACCCCTACCCGGCTTACCTATGAGACTTGCTCCTGCTTTCATAGCATGTGTGGTTACATAAGTGATGCTAACATACATAACATTAAGACAGTATAATGAAGTGAATGTAAGTGGTCCTTACATCATTTTGAGTAGTTACTTTATTATTGAGTGGCATACACATGCACAGATCCACAGAAATATACATCAGTTAGTAAGTACCTGCTCATACGCCATGAACTTGAGGGCAGACTCTGGAGCAATCTTGATGACGTTCATGAAGTTGCCTCTCCACAGAGATTTGACACCGCCCTCGTCCAGCATTTGCTTGAAGCCTGATGCTATGGTCATCTTGTTCTTGCCTGAACTGTGAACCTGCACCACACATTGGACAGATATTAAACACACACACACACACACACACACACACACACACACACACACACACAGACAACTGCACTGTACTATGTACTACTTCATGATAATCAATAATATAGTATTGTATGGCTCTGCACAATATGATATCAAAATGACCTTCCCCCACCCCATCCCCCTTCTCAGGTCTTACACTCCCCCCCCCCCCATCCCATCATCCGCCTTCTCCCCTTCCAATCACACTCCTTCCCTTCTCTCATCCCTCACATCTCCATCCTCTTTGCCTTAGACCTTTTTCAAATCCAAATCCCTTGAAGAGAAAAGAAAAAAAAAAAAAGTGTTGGAAGCCAGGACTGAAGTGGGGCCATGCAGATCTTCATTCTAATGCTCTCCCAACTGAGTCATTCCTGCTGATAATGTGTTGTCATATAACACTATGTGCTATGTGTTATTACTATGTGTCATTATTCTTAAACACAACCTTCTACCCACCGCAGATCTTTCAGCATTAGACTGGCTTAACCTGTCAGGGGGGAGAACCCTTTGCCATGGACGACTGTTACCACACAAAATGTCACCACTGCACAAAATGTCACAATATTGTGACATTTTGTTCCAGTTGTGACATTTTGGGCAGTGAAGGACTGCACAAAATGTCACAACTCGCAGTTGTGAGAATTTGTACACTTATGCCCCATTTTCGAATTCATTCTTGCACAAAATGTCACAGCCTCTGTCAGTCTTGTTAGTCCGCCACTTTCAAGAAAGCAAGCAGACTATTAAGTTCATTCGTGTCTATCTTTGTGTGTGTGTGTGTGTGTGTGTGTGTGTGTGTGTGTGTGTGTGTGTGTGTGTGTGTGTGTGTGTGTGTGTGTGTTCCACGTCAGCCAAAACGGACATTTTTGGCAATGTCTTTTCAATCACTTAAGACAGCATTCTCAAATTTGTTTGTTGATTATCAAGTCAAGTCAAGTCAAGTCAAGTCAAGTAAACTTTATTATCTCAATTTGAGAAATTAATTTGTGGTCACACACATTCACAGCAAATAAACAATAATTTAGCCACATTACCCATTTTCTCACATATGACATACATTCATATAGAGGAATTTGGATTTCAATTAAACATCTTCTCGGTTCATGAAATCAATGGACAGGGGAATAAAACTTTGTTTAAATCTGACACTTCTGCATTTAACCGATCGATATCTTCGTCCTGACTGATGAAGGTCATACTGATTTGCAAGAACGTGGGTCTGGTCACACGTAATCTTCTTCGCTTTACAAACAACACGGCACCTGTATAGCTCACTTAGACTTTTTTGTCTCTCACCAACGATTTTTCCTCTCCCACGTTCACCACTTTCTCATGGTAAGGTATGCTGATACTGCGAGCAAAAAACAACCAGACAAATTGTTTTGTTTTCTATTAGCCTCATCAACCAACATGGGCCATCTCGTCTGGGCTGTCACCTCGTAAAACATATGCAGTGAATACAGACTAAAAGTATATATCATATATATTAAATTAAAAATGATAAATTACAAGCCAAATTGAAAAATGCAGAAAAACATGTGGACATCATAGAGTATATCCACCCATCCATCCACCCACCCACACTGATAAGCGAGAGAGTTGTGACAATTTGTGCAGCAGTGATTTTAAAAAAAGGCATACATGTGCACAAATTGTCACAATTGTGACATTTTGTGCAAATTGTGACAATTTACGCAATGAGTAACTGCACAAAATGTCATTGTGACATTTTGTGCAATGGTGACATTTCATGCGGTAACAGACTACTATCCACCATCCATCCTCCCCATCCCTCCACAACCCTTTACCTCCTCTCCTTCTTTTCTGAATGTGAATATTTTTGTTTATATGATGAAACAGATTTCCCTTCGACAGATTCTTGGTGCAGCTTCTTTAACATGTGCTAATATACTCAACATATCTGGGATACTAGTTTAGCCTTATGCAAAAAACTAGCATTCAGACCTAATCTTAGGGCCTAGGCAAGAGTTAAGAGGGGGGTGGTGGCTAATTGAAACTGAAAACCCCCACCCAACCCTCACCCCTCTCAATATACTTACTTCTTACCTCTCTTCAGCTTCAATCTCCCATTTTTGTCTGATACCACATACAATGGAAAGATTTAAAAACTGAAAGTACCAAAACAACTATACTCACACCCATAATACACTCACACAGAAACTCACATAAGCACACTAGTTACAAAACATGAGCACATACAGCAACACATATACACGTAGTGACATGGCACACACCTGCAGCAACACTTTCAATCTGTCCAGTGGGGCAGTGCATGTTCTGGACACTGCTCCTGCTCCTCCTCCTGCCACCAGGTGTCGCCACCACATTCCTGTCTGCAGCTCCTTCTCCGTGAAGTCGTCAGGTACCAAACTGTTTTCACCTATGTCGATGATCTGCATATATTTTCAAGCATGTGCTGAATACCTTAAAATATTTCATAACCATACCAAAGATGTGCTATATCATCACGCATGTGCAGAATACCCTAAAATACTTCATAAGTGATGTTGATAATCTTCATTTACTATCATGTATCTCTGAAAATCTTAAGAAATATATCATTATGCAGGCACTGAATGCCCTTAAAATATCCCGTAATTAATCTTCATTTAATAAATATCAAACTGAATGCTAAACTCCATAACCTGAAAAAAAACACACACAACAAAAAACAAACCAACAAATAACAGCAAGTTTGTGATGTAAATCCTTTGTGCACATAGTTGCACAAAAACAGAGGAAGAAAACAGACAGCAGTTTATGTTATTTACTTTTTTTTTTGCTGGACTCCTTTTTACATACAACACTCAGGCCTCATCTTATGCATCTAACTTTACCACAAATATATTGCAGAGTTTCAACTGAATTTTGTCTTCGCTATACAGTCCTTGTTGTGCAGGATATTTTTTTGCAATGTGAAACAATTTACAGGTATAAAATACATCCATAAAATACTTCCTGAACTTATTTCAACAATTTCCAAAATGCATAAACAGAAATGAACAATTCTTTGAAAAATATTTTACACAAACATGCACACACGTTCTGTAGTTTTAAAGGAATACATAGTTGATAATAAAATACGAATAAACAAATAAACTAATAAAATCTGCAATAAGAAATTGAAACCCAAAAGAGTAAGAAATGAAAAGATATCTCATAAAAAAGTATCTTCCATATATGTGTTTGAATTTATTCTATATAAGAATGCTCATATCAAAATAATCTGTACAGATCAAAGAAAATAATGCAACACACACACACACACACTGAAAATGAAACCAATTTATTGTAGATTAACTCATGGTTGTACACACACACACACACACACACACACACACACACACACACACTGCACGCACGCGTGTATGCACACACACACACGCACACACGCATGCACACGCATGTGTGCATGTGTGTGTACATGCGTGCGTGCACACACATGCATGCACACACACACGTGCGTGCGTGCGTGCGTGCGTGCGTGCGTGCGTGTGTGTGTGTGTGTGCGATTTGAACTTTAAACAGAATATAATTCAAAACATTCACTTAGTTCAGTTCAGAGATATGAACAGATTAAACGAGATATACAAGAATTAAGTTCATTATCAAAATTCCTTTTCTCTATCACAAATAGAAGCAGAGACATTTCCCCCTAATCCAGTCTAAGAATTGGTGGCTACACTGATGGAAAATAAACAAACAGACTTAACAGTTATCATCGTCAATGTCTCTGAAAGAATATATCATGTTTTTTGGCCCACATAATTATTTCGGCTACATCTTTTCCAGCTTTACTACTCTATAAGATAGACAGAGGGAGGAGACTGCCCCCTGCATCCACATCAGATTAAAAAAATGTGTAACAGACTAGTGGACAAACTCCTGAATTCTTGTACATACTAGCACACACACAACAATAAACACACACACATACAATCTCTCTATCAAACAAATGCACTGTCACACACATATGGCATATAAAAACTGAAGTCCAGCAAGCTGTACCAAAACAGATGCTAAACAGACAGAACACAGCACATAAATCACACACATGCCAGTGAGCTGTCATGAGAAAGAACCAGCATAGCAACCCGACACGTTTATAGCACAGAGGACAGAAGCAGCAGACACTGAAAACACTCAGGGAACAGGCTGGTCACCAGGCATCCATCCACACCTGAGCGTTTTTCTCTTTTTCTTTTTTTTCATAGTAATAAAAATATCCTCATGAATGCTTGTCAAGAGACCTCATTTCTATTGATCAATAAAACAATTATAGACATATACTAAACCTGATTCAACAATACTCAGGGATTACAATATCTGTGTGTGAACCTAAGTGCACTTTTTTCCCAAAAAAATTCAATCATTTAGTCAATTTCAAAAAATCCTTAAAGACCTTGAATTACTGGGGGTATACATGCATCTACATACACATCCCCCGGTCTTTCTTTTAGGATTAATATCACACATCCTTATTCCTATTTAGGAGACTTCACAGAAAAGAAAAAAAAAACATAGAACAACAAGCATTAAAAAGAAATACTGAAGATACATTACACAAGTACACACAATGTAATCATAATTTGATCGTAATTTTGAAAATTATTTTTTACTAAATTTCTCTTTATACCTACTGGAAACTCTGTTATGCCTCCACATCTTGGAGGTAGTCAAGTAATCTGAAAACTACATTCAGAGTTACCGAAAATAGCATTTAAACAAAAATTGATCAAACCATCAATAAATCTCACAAAGACTTGCATCTTAGGCCATTCTTAACTGAACAAACTTTCAGATTGCAAATCTAGTTCATCTCATTTGTGATCTCCGCAATTTTTATCTTTGTTCTTAACTGTCCAATCTTTAAGTTCATGAATGGTGCGGCACACATATCTTGCCGGTCCTAGCTCCATGGAAGAAAAAAAGATCACTTAACACATTTAGGGAAGTGTTTGGGCTAGTGCTGAGGGAAAACAACCATTTGAAAGTTCTCATTTAATAAAAATCCGTTTGAGACTCGATGACAAACCCTCCTGTGGTGGTAATCGCATTGTGGTTGGTTGACCTAAATTTGCATTCTTGATTCGCAAGTCAAGATTTTCATTTGGTACAGCTAAAACATTTGAGTCCACAATGCTTTGGAATAAACTAAGATATAAGCTAATAAGATACAGCTAAAATTGATTTCCTATCCTATTCAAAAAGCACAAGCTTATAAGGCCTTCTAATGAATCTCAGTTGAGCATACGCGAGCACTACTTGGAGAGATGTGTCTCCTCCTTTGAGAAAAGACTGTTTAGACTTCAATTAAGAATCGGTTTGTAGTTTGTCATACTTGGTGAAGTCTTCAAACTAGATCCTGGATCTGCAGCGTTGGTTAACAGAGTAAGTATGATTCCTCATTAGTTCACAATCTGAAAATACAAACCAATTAAGAATGGCCTTTAGAGAGATTTACAACAATTTGGAAATACAAACCAATTAAGAATGGCCTTTAGAGATCTCAACAATCTGGAAATACAAACCAATTAAGAATGGCCTTTAGAGATTTACAAAATCCTTCTTAGTGGTAAGAAACTTGCCTGCATCAAGACTTTTGCTACTGAGGGTAAAAAAAAGTTCTACCACACTTCTAATGCCTAGCTCAGACTTTTAAAACCCATACAAAATTATGTTTATTTGTACAGACTCACTCTCATTCATACTAAAGGAGTCTTCCACATACATGGAATCAAAACAAAACTGGCACAAGGAAAAGAAGGGCTGGAGATACACTTTACAAAAAAAAAAAAAAAAAAAAAAAAAAAAGGGCAGAAGGGTGATGTGGGGAGAACCTTGGTGAGGGAATGATATGAAAGATCAAGCCAACCATGCAGACGGGAGAAAGAGATTGACTCGATTCCCTAGTAAACTCATCCACGACTACAGAAACTCTTAATCTGCACCCCTCTGGAAATGACACCCATCAGCACTACCAAACTTGCCATACAATCATGCAAGAATAAGCTACCTAACCAACACTGATGACACACCACAAAATATACCTCAACTTGGTGACAAATTACTCAACAAATGCTGAAAATCATTGGATTCATGAATCAAACAAAAAGAAAAATAGAACCGAAGTCACCTATATCGTTATTACGATTATTTATCATTATCCTTTTTTTCCAGCAAAGTTTGCCTATTGTAATACAGACACACTTTATATCTCTGTGTACTTGATCAAAGAAATAGTAAACAAGAACAAACCCAACAGATTCTACTGGAGCTTCAGTTCTTACTGTGATGACATGGTAAAAACATCCGCAACAGCAGAATTCTACAAAAGTAATCAAATTCAACAAACTCTACAAAAGTATTCAAAATTCAAACTACAATTTAAACACCTTGCTACATGCACCTCAGAACTGATTTAATGTCCACAACAGCAGAGCTGGATAAAACACCTTGCAACTTATTAAAAAAAGTTAGACAGCAAAACACACACAAAAACACACAAACGAAAACCAACCAAGAAACTAAAACCACTAACCAAGGAAAAAAAAAGAGTGCTCAAGCTATTGCCAACATTTTCACATCTCTTCACCAGTTAAATGGAGATAAAACCGTGAATGGAAATAACAACTCAGGACAACAATTCAAAATCCTCCATACAAGACAAAGGATGAACTCCTCAAAATTGCCTCTAACATCTCGCAACTCAAAAGTGGTAACCAGACAAAAAGCGAATCTGAACGAAATATGCCACAGGGGGACGGACCAACTGACCGATCCTCCCTGCAATACCTACATCATGAGGATGGGCGGTAAGAAGACTCTCGTTAGAGTGAAGAGTGTCATCGAAAGTGTGCAGATGGGGGCTCAGATCCATTCCCAATCCCGTCGTAAAGAGAGGGAGGAGGGGACAATAGCATAGGAGGAAGAGGGGAGGCCAGAGTCAGGCAGACACGCTCCATTCGCACCACCTCACGCAATGCGCGGTGAACCCAATGTAAGCAGAACTGGCAGAGATGAAGGGGATAGGAGAAGAGTGATGGAGAGAATCCCTGGGGAGAGCAGGAAGGGGTTGGGAAGGGACGTACTGAAGCGTGGCGCCAGTAGTGGAGAATGTCCTGAATGTTGGCGGTGGGTGACAGTATGAGGTAGTTCCGCCACTCATTCCAATCGATCTTCAATGTTCCATCTGTGTCCATTCTGTAACAGACACAGCAGGAATGGAAACACTAAAACCTGCAACTGGAGGAAAAAAATACTGAAGAAAAAATCTTAAATGCAGCCGTGACAGGCAAACAAAACAAAAACAAGTTTAATTCTTGCTCCAGTGAAAAAACAGTTACACATTCATAACTAGACCAAAATTACTTATATGCTTAATTTGCCCATCACTTTGTATGCAGATACAAAGCGTACAGACCTAACAAGAAAACATCCTAAAAACTTAATGCCTCAAGTCTGCCTACATATTAAGTGCCTGACACATGCACACAATATCTACCTAAGAAATGTCCAAAGTAACATATATTCAAGAATGGCGCTGTCTTTTGATCTTGAACAGGGTCAAACAGAATACACACTGGAGGAGAAGTAAGTACAGAAATATCTATTAAACACATACACAGGAAATCTCAAATAAGGCAAGGCGCTGGAACCAGTAACTAAAAACAAGGACAATAACTCTAGCTCCCATGCTGAGACAGCCGTATTCAGCTGGGCACACAGAGAAAGAAGACAATGTGCTATCTTACCTGCAAACTCTTTTAAAAAATTTGAAATGATCTTCAATACAGCAAAAGGAGAAAATCCTGTGCTTAAATATACACAAGAAAAACAATATTACAGTGTGTTAAAAATAAATTCTTTGAAGCACCTGCATTCAGCTGGGAACACAGAGAAAGAAGACAACATGCTACCTTACATGAAACTCATTTAACAAATTTGAAATGATCTTCAATACAAAAAAAAAGAGAAAAATCTTGTGCTTAAATATACACAAGATAAACAATATTACAGTATGTTAAAAAAGTGAAAGAAAAAAAAAACCCATGTCCTAAAAGTAACATCATGTGCATTTTCAGTATTTCAGCATCTATTCGCAGAGTCAGTGTAATCCTTCTTTTTACCATCAAGCATTATACAATATTTTAAAAGTTTAAACTAGAATAAAATACCACATGCCTGATGGCAGGGATTGTGGCCTGCAATGGAACATATTGACAGGGATTGTGGCCTGCAATGGAACAACTGACAGGGATTGTGGCTGCAATGGAACAACTGACAGGGATTGTGGCCTGCAATGGGTCAACTGACAGGGATTGTGGCCTGCAATGGAACATATTGACAGGGATTGTGGCCTGCAATGAAACATATTGACAGGGATTGTGGCCTGCAATGGTCAAACTGACAGGGATTGTGGCCTGCAATGAAACATATTCACAGGGATTGTGGCCTGCAATGGAACATATTGACAGGGACTGTGGCCTGCAATGGAACATATTGACAGGGACTGTGGCCTGCAATGAAAACATATTGACAGGGACTGTGGCCTGCAATGACAGGGATTGTGGCCTGCAATGGAACAATTGACAGGGATTGTGGCCTGCAATGGAACAACTGACAGGGACTGTGGCCTGCGATGGAAACATATTGACAGGGATTGTGGCCTGCAATGGAACATATTGACAGGGATTGTGGCCGGCAATGGAACATATTGACAGGGATTGTGGCCTGCAATGGAACAATGCAATGTGGCCTGCAATGGAACATATTGACAGGGACTGTGGCCTGCAATGAAACATATTGACAGGGATTGTGGCCTGCAATGGAACAACTGACAGGGATTGTGGCCTGCAATGGAACAACTGACAGGGTGGCCTGCAATGGCCTGGGACAAATGGAACATGGAATGGAACATATTGACAGGGATGTGTGGCCTGCAATGGAACAACTGACAGGGATTGTGGCCTGCAATGGGTCAACTGACAGGGATTGTGGCCTGCAATGGAACATATTGACAGGGATTGTGGCCTGCAATGAAACATATTGACAGGGACTGTGGCCTGCAATGAAACATATTGACAGGGACTGTGGCCTGCAATGGAACATATGACAGGGACTGTGGCCTGCAATGGAACATATTGACAGGGATTGTGGCCTGCAATGGAACAGACAGGGATTGTGGCCTGCAATGAAACACTGACAGGGATTGTGGCCTGCAATGAAACAACTTGACAGGGATTGTGGCCTGCAATGGAACATATTGACAGGGATTGTGGCCTGCAATGCAATGACAGGGATTGTGGCCTGCAATGGAACATATGACAGGGATTGTGGCCTGCAATGGAACAACTGACAGGGATTGTGGCCTGCAATGAAACAACTGACAGGGATTGTGGCCTGCAATGAAACATATTGACAGGGATTGTGGCCTGCAATGAAACATATTGACAGGGATTGTGGCCTGCAATGACAGGGAACAACATATTGACAGGGATTGTGGCCTGCAATGGAACACCTTGACAGGGATTGTGGCCTGCAATGGAACATGACAGGGATTGTGGCCTGCAATGGAACAATTGACAGGGATTGTGGCCTGCAATGGAACATATTGACAGGGATTGTGGCCTGCAATGGAACATATTGACAGGGATTGCAATGGAACAATTGACAATGCAATGGACAACTGACAGGGATTGTGGCCTGCAATGGACAACTGACAGGGATTGTGGCCTGCAATGGAACATATTGACAGGGATTGTGGCCTGCAATGAAACATATTGACAGGGACTGTGGCCTGCAATGGAACATATTGACAGGGATTGTGGCCTGCAATGGAACAACTGACAGGAACAATTGTGGCCTGCAATGGAACAACTGACAGGGATTGTGGCCTGCAATGGAACATATTGACAGGGATTGTGGCCTGCAAATGGAACATATTGACAGGGATTGTGGCCTGCAATGGAACATATTGACAGGGATTGTGGCTGCAATGGAACATATTGACAGGGATGTGTGGCCTGCAATGGAACATATTGACAGGGATTGTGGCCTGCAATGGAACATATTGACAGGGATTGTGGCCTGCAATGAAACATATTGACAGGGATTGTGGCCTGCAATGGAACATATTGACAGGGATTGTGGCCTGCAATGAAACACAGGGATTGACAGGGGATTGTGGCCTGCAGGGATTGAACATATTGACAGGGATTGTGGCCTGAAAAGGAACATATTGACAGGGATTGTGGCCTGCATGGAACATATTGACAGCTGATTGTGGCCTGCAATGGAACAACTTGTGGCCTGCAATGAAACAACTGACAGGGATTGTGGCCTGCAATGGAACATATTGACAGGGATTGTGGCCTGCAATGGAACATATATGACAGGGATTGTGGCCTGCAATGCAATGGAACATGATATGACAGGGATTGTGGCCTGCAATGGAAATATTGACAGGGATTGTGGCCTGCAATGGAACATGACAGGGATGTGGCCTGCAATGAAACAACTGACAGGGATTGTGGCCTGCAATGGAACAACTGACAGGGATTGTGGCCTGCAATGGAACAATTGACAGGGATTGTGGCCTGCAATGGATGACAGGATTGTGGCCTGCAATGGAAAACAACTGACAGGGATTGTGGCCTGCAATGGAACACAATTGACAGGGATGTGTGGCCTGCAATGGAACATATTGACAGGGATTGTGGCCTGCAATGGAACATATGACAGGGATTGTGGCCTGCAATGGAACAAACTGACAGGGATTGTGGCCTGCATGGAACAACTGACAGGGATTGTGGCCTGCAATGAACAACTGACAGGGATTGTGGCCTGCAATGAAACAACTGACAGGGATTGTGGCCTGCAATGGAACATATTGACAGGGATTGTGGCCTGACAGGGATGGAACATATTGACAGGGATTGTGGCCTGCAATGGAACATATTGACAGGGATTGTGGCCTGCATGACAGGGGATTGTGGCCTGCAATGGAACATATTGACAGGGATTGTGGCCTGCAATGGAACATATGACAGGGATTGTGGCCTGCAATGGAACATATTGACAGGGATTGTGGCCTGCAATGGAACATATTGACAGGGATTGTGGCCTGCAATGAAACAAACTGACAGGGATTGTGGCCTGCAATGGAACAATTGACAGGGATTGTGGCCTGCAATGGAACAACTTGACAGGGATTGTGGCCTGCAATGGAACAACTGACAGGGATTGTGGCCTGCAATGGAACAACTGACAGGGATTGTGGCCTGCAATGAAACAACTGACAGGGATTGTGGCCTGCAATGGAACATATTGACAGGGATTGTGGCCTGCAAATGAAACATATTGACACAGGGATTGTGGCCTGCAATGAAACAATGGAACTGACACAGGGATTGTGGCCTGCAATGGAACATATTGACAGGGATTGTGGCCTGCAATGAAACATATTGACAGGGATTGTGGCCTGCAATGAAACAAACTGACAGGGATTGTGGCCTGCAATGGAACATATTGACAGGGATTGTGGCCTGCAATGGAACATATTGACAGGGATTGTGGCCTGCAATGGAACAACTGACAGGGATTGTGGCCTGCAATGGAACATATTGACAGGGATTGTGGCCAATGGAACAATGACAGGGACAACTGACAGGGATTGTGGCCTGCAATGGAACAACTGACAGGGATTGTGGCCTGCAATGGAACAACTGACAGGGATTGTGGCCTGCAATGAAACAGGGATTGTGGCCTGCAATGGAACAGACAGGGATTGTGGCCTGCAATGGAACATATTGACAGGGATTGTGGCCTGCAATGGAACATATTGACAGGGATTGTGGCCTGCATGGAACATGACAGGGATGACAGGGGATTGTGGCCTGCAATGGAACATATTGACAGGGATTGTGGCCTGCAATGAAACAACTTGACAGGGATTGTGGCCTGCAATGGAACATATTGACAGGACAGGGATTGTGGCCTGCAATGGAACATATTGACAGGGATTGTGGCCTGCAATGGATAACATATTGACAGGGATTGTGGCCTGCAATGAAACAATTGACAGGGATTGTGACCTGGGACAGGGATTGTGGCCTGCAATGGAACAACTGACAGGGATTGTGGCCTGCAATGGAACATATGACAGGGATTGTGGCCTGCAATGGAACATATTGACAGGGATTGTGGCCTGCAATGGAACATATTGACAGGGATTGTGGCCTGCAATGGAACAACTGACAGGGATTGTGGCCTGCAATGAAACAACTGACAGGGATTGTGGCCTGCAATGAAACAATGACAGGGATTGTGGCCTGCAATGGAACAACTGACAGGGATTGTGGCCTGCAATGGAACAACTGACAGGGATTGTGGCCTGCAATGGAACATATTGACAGGGATTGTGGCCTGCAATGGAACATATTGACAGGGATTGTGGCCTGCAATGGAACAACTGACAGGGATTGTGGCCTGCAATGGAACATATTGACAGGGATTGTGGCCTGCAATGGAACAACTGACAGGGATTGTGGCCAGCAATCAAACAAATGGAACAACTGACAGGGATTGTGGCCTGCAATGGAAATATTGACAGGGATTGTGGCCTGCAATGGAACAATTGACAGGGATTGTGGCCTGCAATGGAACAATGACAGGGATTGTGGCCTGCAATGGACAGGACAGGGATTGTGGCCTGCAATGGAACATATTGACAGGGATTGTGGCCTGCAATGGAACATATTGACAGGGATTGTGGCCTGCAATGGAACAACTGACAGGGATTGTGGCCTGCAATGGAACAACTGACAGGGATTGTGGCCTGCAATGGAACAACTGACAGGGATTGTGGCCTGCAATGGAACAATTGACAGGGATTGTGGCCTGCCTGCAATGGGCCTGCAATGGAACAATTGACAGGGATTGTGGCTGCAATGGAAACAACTGACAGGGATTGTGGCCTGCAATGGAACAACTGACAGGGATTGTGGCCTGCAATGGAACAATTGACAGGGATTGTGGCCTGCAATGGAACAACTGACAGGGATGTGGCCTGCAATGGAACAACTGACAGGGATTGTGGCCTGCAATGGAACAAATGACAGGGATTGTGGCCTGCAATGAACATATTGACAGGGATTGTGGCCTGCAATGAAACAACTGACAGGGATTGTGGCCTGCAATGGAACATATTGACAGGGATTGTGGCATGCAATGGAACATATTGACAGGGATTGTGGCCTGCAATGGAACAACTGACAGGGATTGTGGCCTGCAATGGAACATATTGACAGGGATTGTGATTGTGGCCTGGCAAATGGAACATATTGACAGGGATTGTGGCCTGCAATGGAACATATTGACAGGGATTGTGGCCTGCAATGAAACAACTGACAGGGATTGTGGCCTGCAATGGAACAACTGACAGGGATTGTGGCCTGCAATGGAACATATTGACAGGGATTGTGGCCTGCAATGGAACAACTGACAGGGATTGTGGCCTGCAATGAAACAACTGACAGGGATTGTGGCCTGCAATGGAACATGTTGACAGGGATTGTGGCCTGCAATGGAACAACTGACAGGGATTGTGGCCTGCAATGGAACATATGACAGGAACATTGTGGCCTGCAATGAAACAACTGACAGGGATTGTGGCCTGCAATGAAACAACTGACAGGGATTGTGGCCTGCAATGGGTCAACTGACAGGGATTGTGGCCTGCAATGGAAATGACAGAACATGTGGCCTGCAATGGAACAACTGACAGGGATTGTGGCCTGCAATGGAACAACTGACAGGGATTGTGGCCTGCAATGGAACATATTGACAGGGATTGTGGCCAATGGCAATGGAATGGAACATTGACAGGGATTGTGGCCTGCAATGGAACATATTGACAGGGATTGTGGCCGCAATGGAGGGATTGTGGCCTGCATATGACACAGGATTGTGGCCTGGAACAATGGAACATGGAACATTGACAGGGATTGTGGCCTGCAATGGAACATACAGACAGGGATTGTGGCCTGCAAATGGAAACAACTGACAGGGATTGTGGCCTGCAATGGAACAACTGACAGGGATTGTGGCCTGCAATGGAACATATTGACAGGGATTGTGGCCTGCAATGGAACAACTGACAGGGATTGTGGCCTGCAATGGAACATATTGACAGGGATTGTGGCCTGCAATGGAACAACTGACAGGGATTGTGGCCTGCAATGAAACAATGACAGGGATTGTGGCCTGCAATGGAACATATTGACAGGGATTGTGGCCGGCAATGGAACATATTGACAGGAATTGTGGCTGGCAATGGAACAACTGACAGGGATTGTGGCCGCAATGGCAATGGAAACATATTGACAGGGATTGTGGCCTGCAATGAAACATATTGACAGGGATTGTGGCCTGCAATGGAACATATTGACAGGGATTGTGGCCGGCAATGGAACATATTGACAGGGATGTGTGCCTGCAATGGAACAACTGACAGGGATTGTGGCCGGCAATGAACATATTGACAGGGATTGTGGCCTGCAATGGAACATATTGACAGGGATTGTGGCCTGCAATGGAACATATTGACAGGGATTGTGGCCTGCAATGGAACATATTGACAGGGATTGTGGCCTGCAATGAAACAACATATGACAGGGATTGATGCAATGAAACAACTGGCCTTGTGGCCTGCAATGGAACAACTGACAGGGATTGTGGCCTGCAATGGAACATATTGACAGGGATTGTGGCCTGCAATGGAACATATTGACAGGGATTGTGGCCGGCAATGGAACATATTGACAGGGATTGTGGCCTGCAATGAAACAACTGACAGGGATTGTGGCCGGCAATGGAACATATTGACAGGGATTGTGGCCTGCAATGGAACATATTGACAGGGATTGTGGCCTGCAATGGAACATATTGACAGGGATTGTGGCCTGCAATGGAACAACTGACAGGGATTGTGGCCTGCAATGGAACAACTGACAGTACCGTACAGAAGAAATACTGGTCTCTTTTACTGCTTAGGCAAGTTCTGTTGTACAGTATAAGAAAAAACCGCTTTCAAACTGAAAGCATGTTGTTGTCTAATTAAAACAAAACATTAATCACTCAAATGCATGTGTGAGTTTATGCCTACACATACAGATATGCAAATGTCTGCATGCAAGTGTTTCAGCATGCACATACGTTCATGACTTTTCACAGAAGCATATGTGAAGTCTCTGCATGTGAATGGGCGTGTGCATGTGTTCACATACAAGTAGATGCATGTGCTCATTTGTGTATATATATGCTGTTTGTGAGTATTCTATAGTAAAAACATACATACAAGACAGTCTTAACTGCACAACAGTTGACACACAACCAGAATCTATCCAAACCTCTGCAACAACTGTTTGGCTTCTGATGGAGCTATGGTGACACCCAGCTTGCGAAAGGATTCCACGATCTCATGGGCTTCAATTGAACCTGCAAACATGCAGGAAAAGTAAACGCTCAATTAAAAAACATGTTTAACACATGTATACACACAAAAAAAAAACCTGACTTTCATGAACACAATATTTTTTTTTCTGAAAAAAGGTATAATGGACTTACAAATGCCAACCCTTATGCATCAAAGCTGAGCATGTGGTCAGTACCATTTTCTATGTATGCAAACCTATATATGTACATATGTGCACTCATACATATATCTTCACACTCACACAAATTAGTTTTAACACATTCTGCTCCATCCCACCCTCTTCCCCATCACAAAGCACAAGTATACAGCAAACATACAAATGGGAATATTTACAAATCCCTGACATTATTGAAAAACATAAATGATGATCATCTCTTCTCACCCATATCTCTATCCCACCAGACCGCTCCCTTTGATGTACATCCTGCAATCTTTATTTTCCACTGTTTCAAAATGTCCTTACCATCTCTTTTTTTCTCATCACCTTGTATAATCATTGTCTTGGAACATGTAGAATACACATGTGCAGTCACATGTGGTACATACGTCTTATGCAAAGAAGGCACAAACTATTGTATGCAAGGTAGATGATAATGACAAGAAGCAAAGAAAAACTATTCCGTTATTCCAGACCTTTTCTTTTCCTTTCTTTTTTTTCAAAGAGAATTCCCGCTATAAATCCCTTATTTAAAGACTGAATATAAGATGTCCTATGCACTTTTTCCAGGAAGAAATAAAAATTCAAAACATAACTTTAATGTAAACCAATCAGTTCCAGGAGTTTTGTTCTTATTCATTTTCCTCAAAGCAGCTGTAGCTTCAGCTATGTTAATGTGTCCTTCAGGATCTACTGCTTCATACTGAGTTACAGTACAAACATTCCATACCATCACCTCACAATCGACTGTCTTTTCTCATACAGATGTTTCCGGTACATTATCAGGTACCATTCCATTATATGGTGATAACTTTATTACACACTTTATTCACAAACATTCTTTTTTTTTTCTGGCTAAAAAAAGTGCTTAGATATTTTATTATCTTCTGCAATTCAATTAGCTCTGGATTGTAAAATGCCTTCTTCCAATTCTTTTGCTTGAAGACCTGTTGCTTTTCATTTTTCAAGTCTCTATATCACACCCATCTTTATTTATTTATTTCTCTAGAAATCCTATTTGATTTTCCAGTTCAATTTCTAGTTCTGGATCAATTTTGTGTTTCACTGAAGCATATGAAATACTTTTGCTTCTAACTTCCATAAGAAGTACACCTGTGAAAAAATGATCAGAAATTGTGAACTGATTTCTTCCATTTCATATTTCTTAAGTAATTTCTGTCATAAGAT
This sequence comes from Conus betulinus, assembly GCA_016801955.1. Taxonomy (NCBI): domain Eukaryota; kingdom Metazoa; phylum Mollusca; class Gastropoda; order Neogastropoda; family Conidae; genus Conus; species Conus betulinus. The sequence goes on along the minus strand of JADBJO010003016.1, from coordinate 133,601 downwards.
GTAGCTACATTTTGGGCTACAAGTTTTTCAATAGTTTGTTTATGTCATTCATATACCTTAACAGAGAACTTAATCTTTTCATTTTTTTTTTCACCTAAGGTTATTTCTCTGGAGTTATATCTGGATGGTATCTTCAAATGTGTATTTTTTTTTTTTTGAACTTGAGTAAAAATCAGGATTTTCCTCATTTGGATCATAAATGTAAACCAGTAACAGGTCCATAATCATCATGTACATTACACCATAATTAAATTTTCATCATTTTCTACAGGCAGACTTGCGTTGATTTTGAAGTCATGTTCTTACCATCTTTGTTGACATCTAGTTTTCTGAAGTGTTCCTTCAGCTCCTTGTCATGCTCTTGGATGTACAGCACAAACTCCTCAAAGTCGATCTGACCATCTCCATCTCTGTCATACTTCTTGAACATTTTCTGGGGGAACCATCATCAGAGTTGTAGCCAAAATAGTTCATAAAATGCACTGCTTTCAAATTTTGTTAATCTCTACACTGTATTTATACATGCATGCACACGATTATATACTATCACATGCTGACAGATATAACTTTTGCATTTTATCTAAACATATCTTTTTTTCTTTTTTTTTTCTATTTTTCTTTTTCTCCTTTTTTTTGTGTCCCATTTCTGTGCCACCTCAGTGGCACTGCACCCACGCACTCATTCCAACCTTCAATCCACAACCAAAGCCTGCCTAGCCCACCGCAGCCTCAGCACTGGCAATCCATAAGGAGCAGTCAATGTCAAGTTGTCAAGAGGCAATCCACCACAGGGGACACCATTGTTGCCAGGTCACTTCCATGGTGTTCAGTAGTGCCTGTTCTGATCTAGCATACGCAGGACACCACCTACTGAAGACAATAATTGCTTTGTCACAGAGCCGGTGTGAGGGAGTTCGCCCTCTGGAGTGCACCACCATGTTTGTCAAACAACAGCCCCAATGAACTTGCCGATACTGGTGACCCTGACAGAATCAAACCAAGGACAGGGCATCAAAACTGAGATCACCAAGACAGCAGGGCATAAAGGGCCAAACAACTTGAGATTTTTTTTATGCTGATCAATGAGAATGAGGATGATGAAGATGATGCTATGATTTCCATTCCAGACTGGGACTACATGACGAGGCTGTACTCTACACTTCCTTTCATAATATATCCTGGTGTTAGCCAGGCCTGAGAGATAAGACACCTTTAGTGCTGGTCAGGAAATTAGAGCAACACTCTCAGAGATGCATCCATTAAGTGGATGAAACTTGACTGTGCGGTCCCAGTCTTCCCAATTGAGACCATAGCAAACTCAAATCTGCGTAGGAGCCAGTTGGGGCAGAAGATCCCACATGGCTCTGATAGGAATCAAACCCATGACCTCCAAGCCGGGAGTCTGCAACCCTAACCACTTCGCAATGAAGGCTGGTCCAAATATCTATTTCAATGTTGGATCATTTATTTCATGTTTAGTCCCTTCTCTGTCTTTATGGCCTGTATCTCTTCCTCTCCCTATGTATAAATCTAGCTGACATCTGTAGTTTTCACACTTTTGGCTCTTTTTTATGCTAAAATACACGCCTCCATTAAACTCATAAATAAAATTTTTAAGAGAAACGTATAACTCACAATGCATAAGTTTGTAATTTATGAAAACTGCAAGTTCAGGTTTTGTATTTTACTTTTTAAGCACAAATTTTCCAACACACAAAAAAAGCATGAAAATCAAAACGAACAATTCCATATGAAGACAAGTTTGTATAATACAGGTAATGCATTAGACATGTACATAACAACTCTAACATGAAATTACTGGCAATATCATATCTCAAAATGTTCTTATAAGACCGTTCTCAAAGTTCTATTATATAAAAAAAAAATTCTGTATAAAAATTCATACGCATTATTGCTGAAGTAGCAACTAGCATGAGCATATCAACTTTGGACAAAGCACTGTATTATCTAACTGTCAAATGGATTTTTTAGGTATGGACATTGGGGACAGCTCATTGCACAACTAATTCTTTTTCTCCTTTTTTGAGTTTTCTGTCTGTAGGTTTTCATTTCCCTATCCCTAAACCAAAGACCACACTACTGCTCACTGTTTCTGCCCACAAGTGTCACTAAGTTGAGTAACAATGAGGGAAAAACAGAAGGTTCCAACATTGTAAAAAATGAGCAATACTCATCTGTTTTAGGGTTTGAAAATTAAGTTGCACAGGACATCCCCGCACGAATGAGAGAGAGAGAGAGAGAGAGAGAGAGAGAGTGAAGAGACATTATAACAGGGACTGGCAATAATGTTAATGGTATGTGACTATTTCACTGCAACAGTTTGCTGTTTATCACCTCATCCAAAAGCCCAGTCAGACTAGAGAAGACGAGAGAAGCCATCCCATCAGCCCACATGTAAACAAACCAAACTATGCAACGGATTTTTCCAAAGCTTTTGACAAGGTGAGCTGTTGTCTCCTAGTTCACAAGCTGCAGCACTATGGGATCTGTGGCCAAAGAACACATAAATCCAGACCTCTTTTACGTCTGAGACCACTGCCTCGGAGTCTGGATTCCCCTAGGGATCAGTCCTGGGCTCTGCTCTCTTTTTCCTCTGCTTAAACCACCTCCCATGACAGCTGAAAAGTTAAACTTTAAATGTACTTCTAACGTTGCCTCCTCGGCTCGTACAGATTCGTTGACTCTCCGCTCATTTCCGCTTCTCCCGTTGCTAAGTTATTTCCTTAGTTACAGTTTCATTACTTTCCGGTAAGTTCAGCAACAATGTTTTCCCAAGCATGCACTGTTCCGATACTGTCTATCGTTATCATACTCATCTCTGTCTTTTATAAAAAAATAAAACATAATAAAAAAAATTCAAAAGTCTATGCAGTGATGTTCCTTCTTCCAGCGTTCTCAGCAGCAGTGTGGGTGAAGCTCCTCTCTTGGTAAGACAGTCCGCTAACTGTTGATGTGTGTCAGACCATTTCACTTCTTCCACAATGCCTTTCTCCATCATGTCTTTGATCCCACTGATTTCTAGCCTCAACCGTTTTTCTGTCACTTGCTTTGTGTATTTCAAGGCATCGTGTAGTGACTTACAGTCAGTCAGGCAGACAAGAGGTAGACTGTCAGTGGAAGCTTTCCTGTGGTGATTTCAGTGAACAATGTTGCCACAAATATTGCTATCAAGTCCTTCTGCCATAGCCAGTGTCTCACCAGCTAGTGTACTTTGTACCACTCAGTGAATTTTCTTGGAGTTCCAACAAATAGGAATGACCTCTCCTTTCTCATTGGCTAGGAAGATGATATAGCCACCTTGAGTTCCTACATCCTTCAGGTTGCCAAAAGAAGCATTTGTGTAGACCATCAGTTTCAGTGTTTCAGATTCCAGGTGTTGAAATTTCAGCGTAACATGTTCTGATTTGATCTTTTTTATGACTTTGTTTGCTTCCAATAGATATTCCACTTTCCCACCTTTCACATTAGAAGAAAGCTGACATGCATCAAATGCTACATCAGGACGACTCTGACGAGATATCCACAAAATCTGACCAGCTTTGGACCTGTATATCTGTTTCTCCTCAGCTGTCATGTTGTCCTGTTTCTGTTTTGTTCTTCTTTTGTCAATGGGTATGGGTTCCAGAGTGTCTCCATACTTGGTTTGTTGTAGACACACTGTGTGTCCATCAGAGGACAGCTCCATGCCAATGTATTGAAAAGCTTTGTTTTCTTTCCTTACCAACCCTGAATGTTTTTCTGATTTCTTCAATCACATTCTGTTCAAAGACCTTTGTGCCTCCCCAGATGAAGTCATCCACGTGGCATGCTAAGATGCCAATCACCTCATCTCCAGTCATCCAATAGAAGACTGCTGGGTAAACTTTTGACATCCTTCCTCCAAGTTTTTGCATAACATCTTTGACTGGTTTGTACCACTGAAGAGAAGCATCATTTAGTCCATACACACATTTCTCTAAATGCCACAACTTTCCTTTGCTGTGAGCTTCTTTCGGTGGCCTCACAAAAATGTCTCTGTCGATTTCTTTTCCTTGCAGAAAGGCTGTCTTAATGTCCATAGAGCATGGGCTCCATTTTCTTTGGGCGAAAATAGAATCACTCGCAGTGATTCACTTGCACAAGTGGGGGAATCCTTTTGAATGTCGCCATTTCCTATTTCTTCGAATCCCTGCGCCACTAGTCTAGCTTTGGGGTCATTCCTTGTTTAGTTTGTTTCATTGTACATATCCATCTGGTTGAAACACATCTTTGTCCAGTATCTTCCACTTCACTATATACATGATTTCTTTGCCAACTCTCCATTTCTTCTTGTTTGGCTTTCTCAAAGCAAACTCCTTCTATCATCATGACAGTGTCTTCAGAGCACAATGCCAAGTCACACTCTGCAGAGTGTGATACAACAAGTTTGTTGACCTTGGTTAAATCCACTGACATTCTTTCTCCTTTATATTCTTTTGGTTCTGTGCACTCAATGTTGTCCCAGTTTTTGTTTCTCCCAGTTGATTTTCCAGTTTGTTTTTATTATCTTTGCAGATATGCGCTTTCCATTGTCTTTGTGTTCATATGAAATCATCTGGCCTGTTTTGAGTTTCTTGAAATCAATGTTCTTTGTGTTTATGTCATTTGTTTCATTCATTTCATCTGATTCAGTGTCTGATTCTGTATCAAAGTCTGGTAATGTTTCTGTACAGATGTTCTTTGTGTCGTCTTCCTCTTCACGAGCAGGTTTCGTGTACTGTGAGCTTTTGTTCTCCTCATACCTGTTGCTTGTGGAAGACTGTGAGTTAAACTCAGCTTCAGGGTTTGTTTTTCTCTTGTTCTTCTTTCACTTTTCTTAATCTAGTTTGATGTACTCGGACATTCTTCATTATTTGGGCGCTTGTAGTAGACCTTGTCTCCCATCTGATATACATCGTATGAGGATCGTGTCTGTGTTCTCAAAGCTCTTCTCAGTCTCTCTGAACTTTCAGCTTCTGTGAATGCCTTTCTGGCCGCATGCATACCATTGATGTGTTCTCCAACCGTCTTGCTTCTGGTGGTGCCTTCCAGAGCAGGCAATTTGTCATTGACTACAGACGGAAAGTTTGGATTTCTCCCATACACCAGCTGATAGGGACTGAAGCCATGTGTGTTGACCATGCTGTTCTTGGCTGCCAGTGCCCAGCACAGTGCTGTCTCCCAATCCAGATCTTTCCTGTCAGACATGATTTTCAGCAGAATGTTGGAAAGGGTTTGGTTGTGACGTTCCATCAGACCATTGCTCCATGGGCTGTAGGCTGCTGTAGTTTTCACTTCAATGTTGAAGTTTTCACACATGTCATGGAATTCATCATTGCTAAATTCTCTGCCATTGTCACTTATCAGTACTTCTGGTGGGCCATGCACTGCAATCCAGTACTTCATGAAATTGTGCACTATGACTGATGACTGTTTGCTTCTGATTATTGCAGCAGCACTGAATCTAGTAAACTGGTCAATCATGTGAAGGTACCAGACATTTTTGCCAAGCTCATGAAGATCGACAGCCACTGCTTGATTGTAGTCGTTTGCCAAAGGCATTCCTACTGATGGTTTTGGCAGCGTTTTTCTGTGTCGAGCACATACATCACACTCTTCTACTAACTTTCTCATTTTCTTGAACAAATCTATGTCTTTAACTCCTGCATTCTGCATTAACTTCTTCAGATTCTCTGCTGAAGCATGCCCAAACTGTTTGTGAAGTTTCAGAAGTGATTTTGTTTGTTCTTTTTCATCTAGATTTTCCAAGGTCAGCAGGATTTCACCATCGTTTTGCATCGCTCCTTTGTTTCCGACAATATCAATGCAATAATGTCCAGTTGAAGTGTAGTTTAGCTCCACAGGTTGTTGAAACATGGTGGCTTTGTCATTGGACATATCCAGAACAGTTCCTGCTTTCTTCAAAGAAAGAGAGAGTGAAGTTCTATATCCACAACTTCTGTTTCAATGTTACACTTTGTCTTGCCAATCTGAGCTGGGATTGTCACATTCATGTATGAGTACACTTGAGCACCATCTCCAAACCTGAAAATCTTTGTACTTGCCTTTTTCTTGATGACTTTCTTTTGATCTTCTTCTAGTCTGTTCACATATTCTTCATACCATTTCTTGCCACAGACAGTTTTGGTACATGCTGTATCAATAACTGCACAGCCATAAGATTCTGTCATCAGTATCTCATTCTCTGTACTGTGTTCTTTAGTGAATAATGCCAAGTTGCATGTTCTTCACATTCTTCATAATATTCAGTGTTAGTGTCTGTCATTCTCACTTCTTCTTTGTGTGGGCATTGTTTGGCCCAGTGAAACACTGACTGGCAAACAGCACACTTTGTTCTCCTCCATATCTGTCCAGTGGGTTGAGCCTCTTGGAACTTTGTTCTTTGGCCATGTTCTTTGATCACTTGAATTAGGTGGATCTGGAAATCTACTTCCTCTGTATCTTGTACTGTTCTTTGTCACAAACGCTTCTTGTTTCACTATGATTTCATCCTCAACTTTGGCTCCTGAATGACCTCCAAAAATTCTTTTCAAAGCAGACTTCATAGAAGAAAATTTTCTATCAGATGCTGCAGTCAGCACTAACTGTTTTTCTTTTTCTGTCAAACGTGCATTGTCCAATAGTTTGAACGCCAATACTGCATCAGGATACTCCTCCATCTTGTATTTCTTGCAGATCGTGTATCTTCTTTCATACTCTACAATGTAATCAGCCATTGACATGCTTTGCCCTTTCTTAAATGACTCAAAATCCGAGTATGAAGAATACGCTAGATCAATTTCATCTTGAAGAAAGAGAGCATCAAGAGCAGTAATCAAAACGTTCATACCATCTCTGGTGTTCAGTTGTGCAGCGTCGATCTCCAAAGCTCTCGCTCGAGCTTGTCCCGTTAGCGATAACGTAACCACTAATGCTTGTTTCTCGGGCTTCATGTCTGTCACTAGCTTCCAAACTTCAAGTTCGTTTTTTTTTCACGTCTCATATACTGTGTCCAGTCCTAGACTCGGCGGTACTTTAAAGTTTTGCGCCATACTTACGCTTTGCTACCATGAAAAGTTAAACTATAAATGTACTTCTAACGTTGCCTCCTCGGCTCGTACAGATTCATTGACTCTCCGCTCGTTTCCACTTCTCCCGTTGCTAAGTTATTTCCTTAGTTACAGTTTCATTACTTCTGGTAAGTTCGGCAACAATGTTTTCCAAGCACGCACTGTTCCGATACTGACTATCGTTATCAACAGCTATCCTCATCTGCCTGACTTTCTGCTAGCTATTGTAGAATATCAACTCATCCAAGGATCATGAAGACTTACAAGATCTCAGTTACAATGGCCAGCCTGGAAAATTTATGAATGATGTCCTTTCATCCAGAAAAGTATCAGACTCCCACATGATGAGGAATGAGACCTGACTGTACAGCACTGATTCCACAGAACTGCAAGAGCTGTGAGAAAGACAACCTACTTGGGTGTCACGATATCCCAAGGTCTCAGCTAGGACATCCGTTCTGCCACCATTACCAATAAAGCTGGAAAGACTCTGTTTTCTTTGTTGAAATGTGAAGGCTGGCTTTGATATGATCAAGAAGAAAAGATCAAGGAGAATATTAAACCTTTGTATGACCCAGCCTTGAGTATGCTGCTCTGATCTGGGATCTGCCAAGGACATCAACTAGGTGGAGAAGGAGCAGCATTATGCTGCCTGCTGGGTGGTCACCTGGCACCACCAGACATTCAGTATGGAAGATTTGCACATGCAGCTGCACTGGACCCCACTCAGAGCCTGGATATGTATGAAAATGTTGACTACCTTCTTAGAGTTTCAACCTGGGAAAGCTGCCATCAACACAGCCTACAGACCCACTCCCTACCCACCAACAGGAGTAACTTGATAGTCCTGTCAGTCCATATATCTCCAGCATTTCTGCAATATCAGCTACAGGATAAACTCTCTTTTTTCCCACAAACCATCAGTGAGAGGAACTCCCTCCCATCAGCCTTAGTTTTTGCATCTCAAATCCCAGATTCAATAATATGCTCTGTGCCCCCCACTCCCGCTTTCCTTGTCACCATGTCCTCCAACCCCCACTCACACACTTCCCTTCTAATCCCTCTTAAATCCACTTCAGGCTGATCATACAGTCTCTTCAATCATACTGTACTGGAGCCTGGTACCCCCCCCCCCCCCCCCCCCCTCCCTCCCTCCCCCCTCCCACCAGTTTTTCAAACAGCAGAGACAAAATAATATCACTGTGTGTTGGTTTTATCATTCTAAATGTTAAGGAGGAGGAACAAGCTCATGCCCAAGGTAGAAATGATACCTTTTTTCCCCCTTGGAAAACGCATTTTTCAGTTATAAGGGTTCATGCCAAACTGTTTGAGGGTGACAGACACCTGAAGGTCAGTGGGGGCCAAGACTGATCCTTCCACTTTGCAGAGGAGGTTTAATATTGATTTCCCGCTTCCTGAGCGGACGACTGGTATGACCCTGCCTCGCACTTTGTGGGGCGTGGTTTCTAGGAACACAACAAGCTTTTTCTTCTGCAATCGTGGCAAACATCGACGCTTATCATACATATCAATATTAATTTGTGAACTTTATGTTTAAATTTATCAGTCAAAAGTGGCTCACTTAAAGCTCTACATTCGGTTGGCATACGAATCCTGTATCCCATTTCCGCACACTCAGCACAGCCAAAATTGTAGCGAGGGATTTTGTATTCGTCTGAAAAGGAGAGGCTGAAATCCGTGAAAACTCAACCTGGATCACCATCACAAGAAACTGAACACTATCCGATGATGTATGTATTATGGCCCTCTACTGAATTACCTAACGCCAACTGCAATTTTAACCAAACTTACTATTATAATATTAGTGCATGCTGATCATGATGTTTACAAACTGAAACGAACCTCTGCGTGGCCGGGAAACCGGGGAACATGCATAGCCTCCATCGCCTGAGTCAGGTCATTCAGATCGATCGTTCCATCTTTGTTCAGATCCAGCTGTTGGAAGAGATCTCGTAATTTCTGTCTTTCATTTCCAGACAATTTTGATGCTTCGGATTCATTTTGCGACGACGACATTTTCACTTGCAGCGAAAGTCTTGTCTGAGCAAGAGCAGAAGCCGCAATTATCGAGCCAAGTTTTGCAGTGATCAGTGAGAAGATATTTCATTGGATGAAATGACGCTCTTTACAACCAATGGAATGTTTCTTTTGCTTGGAGGAGTATGATGAGAAGAAACGATGGCACAGACGAAACACGTTAGGCCTACGGTCTCCCCCTTTTTTTTTTTTTTGCTTTTTTTCCTTTTTTTAAAATTTAAATCCAGAACTCGGCCTGACTAAAGTATACAATATAAAATCAAATGAATTCTATACATACACGAAGAAAGTTTACTCCCAAAGTAGAACTCAAACCACTTTCTCCTTTCATCTTCGATGAGCTAAGTTGATGAGTAGGCTATGTCTTTTCACTTAAAGCCAGCTCAGTTAATTAAGGCAATGGCAGACATATGAATGTTTGTGAGCAAGTTAGTACGTCTTTTCACTTCATTAAGGCAATAGTATACATTTGATGTGAATGTTCGTGAGCAATGTATATGGTTAGGTTAGGAGAGTATGAAAGCGTGTGTGACTTGTCAACTGTTGTAGATCATTGGTTGACTGATCAATAATCTTTATTCGAGGGTAACGGTAAGCCAGAAAAGACCTCTCGCGGTCAAATTCGTTGCACGGTCAAATCTGTTGCTGGTATACCAACTTAGCCAAAAATAACGTTGCTGCTATACCAACTTAGCCAAAAATGATGTCATAATGTGTAGTCGCTAATGGTCATGGCAAAACTCCACAGTTTCAACTAAGACGACTACTACAACCACCACTACTACTACTAGATGATTTTTTTTTGTTGGTCGTTGTGCTGGCTCAGTTTTTGCATTGAATTTGCCCAAGCAATGAATCTGACTGAGACTGCTGTCAAATTGGTTGCAGCTGAATATCATGACCACTACTACGTCGACTACAACGCTACCACCACAACTACTTTAGCATTTCGTTTACTTTTCTTTTTTGCACTCCCAGTTCTTATAGAACAGGGAGTACTTTAGAATGGGAACGAAGAAATGCTGTCTGTGTGTCTGTGTGTCCGTGTGTCTGTGTGTGTCCATGTGTCCGTGTGTCTGTGTGTCCATGTGTCTGTGGTCAAAATGTGTTCCACTCGCTCCAGACAAAACTACTGGGGCCGATCTTTCTGAAAATTTGTAGGACCTGTATGTTCATTGTTGGTCACGAATAATGCCCAATGTTTTAGTTTACCGTTATAACCGTTTACTAACGGCTGTAACGGTAAACGGTTTTCTCTTTATGGAATATCTCAGAAAGTACTTTATGGATATCTCAGAAAGTACTTATGGCCGACCTTTATGAAAATTAGCAGGTATGTTCATTGTGGGTCACAGATGATGCCTGATGTTTTAGTTTACCCCCGTTATAGCCGTTACTAACGGTTTTTCTTCTTTATGGAATATCTCAGAAAGTACTTGGCCGATCTTTCTGTAAATTTGTGTGTATGTTCATTAATGGTCACAGATGATGCCCAATGTTTTAATTTACCCCGTTATAGCTGTTACGGCTGTAACGGCCTGTACTGGTTTTTTCTTCTGTATGGAATATCTCAGAAAGTACTAGGCCAATCTTACTGAAAATTTGTAGGTATGTTCATATGGGGTCACGAATAATAAGCGATGTTTTAGTTTACCGTTGTAGCCGTTACTAACGGCTTTAACGGCCTGTAAACGGTTTTTCTTCTTTATGGAATATTTCAGAAAGTATTTGGCCGATCTTTGTGAAAATTAGCAGGTGTCTTCATTATGGGTCACGAATAATGCCCGATGATTTTATTTTACCCCATTATAGCCGTTACTAACGGCTGTATCGGCCTGTAACGGTTTTTTTTCTTTATCGAATGTCTCAGAAAGTACTTGGCCGAACTTTCTGAAAATTTGTAGGTATGTCCATTATGGGTCACGGATCATCCCCGATGTTTAATAATTTACCGTTACGACAGTTACTAACGGCTATAACGACACATAACGTTTTTTTTTTTTTTTTTTTTTTTTTATGGAATATCAGAAAAGTAAGTGGCTGATCTTTCTGAAAATTTGTAGGTATGTTCATTATAGGCCACAGAGATGCCCGATGTTTAAGTTTACCGTTATAGCCGTTATTAATGGCCCATAATGGTTTTCTTCTTGAGGTATGTCTATTATGGGCGATGGATGATGCCCAACGTTTTAGTTTACCGTTTGTAGCCATTACTGACGGCTGTAACGGTCCATAATAGTTTTTCATTTTTATGGAATGTCTCAGAAAGTACTTGGGCTGATCTTTCTGAAAATTTGTAGGCATGTTCATTTTGGGTCACAGAGATGTCCGATGTTTAAGTTTACTATTATAGCCGTTACTAACGGCCCATAATGGTTTTCTTCTTAATGGAAAATCTCAGAATGTTCTCGCCGATCTTTGTGAAAATTTGTATGTTCATTATAGGTCACAGATGATGGCCGATGTTTACCAGAATAGCCATTACTAACGGTTACACCAGCCCAAGACGGTTTTTACTCTTTATGGAATACAACACGCTTTGCATCTTGTTTTTCTCATTCTAGGGCTCGATTGTGTGACTTTCTTAACCTGGGAATGAGATTGACAGGCGTACGATAGTCATTCCAACGAATTTGACTGATCATCAGCCAGTCAAAAATGGTTGCACCTAAAAATCATGACTACAACAACAACAATAACAACAACAACAACAACACAACAACACTACTACTACTACTACTACTACTACTACTACTTCTACTACTACTACTATTAGATTTTTTGTTGGTCATTGTGCTGGCTCAGTATTTGCATTGAATTTGCGCAAGCTGAATATCATGACCACGGATATCAATACTAAGTCGACTAAAACGCGCTATCACTACTACTACTTAATATTTCGTTTTCTTTTTTTTTTTTTTGTTGGGGGGGGGGGGGTCATTTTGGGTCACAGAGATGTCCGAAGTACTACTACTACTAACTACTATTGTGCGATTTTCTAGACAGGCATACGACAGTCTACTACTGTTACTACTAATTGATTTATTATTATTATTTGCTGGCTCAGTATTTGCATTGAATTTGCCCAAGCAAACGACTTTGATCAACAACCAGTCAAATTGGTTACAGCTGAAAATCATCAGACTACCTCTATTACAACAACAAAAAACAAACAACTACTACCACTACTACTACTGCTGCTGCTACTACTGCTGCTGCTGCTGCTACTAATACTACTGCTGCTGCTGCTACTACTACTACTACTACTACTGCTGCTACTTCTACCACTAACTACTACTACTACTACTACTACTACTACTACTACTACTACTACTACTACTAGATTTTTGTTGATCATTGTGCCGGGTCAGTATGTGCATTGAATTTGCACAAGAAATAAATTTGACTGAAGCTGCAGTCAAATTGGTTGCAGCTAAATATCATGAGCACTACTACGTCGACTACAACGCTACCACTACTACTACTACTTTAACATTTCGTTTTCTTTTTTTTCTCCCCATTCTTCGGCTCAATTGTGCGATTTTCTAAACCTGGGCGTACGACAGGGAGACGATAGTCATTTGCAACAAATTTGTTTGATCAATAGCCAGTCCAATTGGTTGCAGCAGAACAATGACTACTATTATAACAACAACAACAACAACAACAACAACAACAACAACTACTACTACTACTACTACTACTACTACTACTACTACTACTACTACTACTACTACTACTAGATATTTGTTGGTCATTGTGACGGCTCAGTCTTTGCATTGAATTTGCCCAATCAATGAATTTGGTTTAAGCTGCAGTCAAATTGGTTGTCATGACCATCGACTATACCGCTGCCACTACTACTACTTTTAACATTTCCATTTCTTTTCTATTCTAATTCTTGGGCTCCGTTTCGTTGGTCATTGTGTGGCGGCTAAGTATTTGCATTGAATTTTTGCCCAAGCAATGAATTTGACTGAAGCTGCAGTGAAATTGGTTGCAGCTGAATATCATGTGTTACTACGTCGACTACAACGCTACCACGCCTACCACTACTTTTTAACATTTCGTTTTTTTCTTTTTTTTTTTCTTTTTTTTTTTTTTTTTTTTTTTCCTTTTTTTTTTCTCATTCTAGGACTCCATTGTGTGATTTTCTGAACTTTCGAATGAAATTGACAGGCGTATGATAGTCATTTGCAACGAATTACAACAACTACTACTACTACTACTACTAGTACTACTACTACCACTACTACTACTACTACTGCTGCTGCTGCTGCTGCTGCTGCTGCTGCTGCTACTACTACTACTACTACTACTACTACTACTACTACATACTACTACTAGTATTGTACCGGCCCAGTCTTTGCATTGAAATTGTCCAAGCAATGAATTTGACTGAAGCTGCAGTCAAATTGGTTGCAGCTAAAGATCATGACCACTGCTACGTCGAGTACAACGCTACTACTATTCCCACTACTTTAAGATTTCGCTTTCTTTTTTGTTTTTTTCTTCCTCATTCTAGGGCTCCTTTGCGCGATTTTCTTCTTTAACATTTTGTTTTCTTTCTTATTCTAGGGCTCTATTGTGTGATTTTCTCTAAACTGGAAATGCGATATTCATTAGCATCACAATTTGACTGACAACAGCCGGTACAAAATTGGTTGCAGCTAAAAATATTGACTATTACTATTACACCCACCACCACCACCACCACCACCAACAACAACAACAAACCTGGGAACTACTACTACTACACTACTACCAGATTTTTGTTGCATGAATTTGACTCATAAACAGGCAGTCAAATTGGTTGCAGCTGAATATCATGACCACTAACTACTACGTCGACTACAACCCTACACTACTACTTTACTATTACTACTACTACTACTACTACTACTACTACTACTACTACTACCACATAGTGACTTTGGTAGTTTATGTCGGCTCAGTATTTGCATTGAATTTGCCCAAGCAATGCAGTCAAATTGGTTAGTAGCTGAATATCATGACAACTTCTACGTCGACCACAACTCATACTGGTACTACTACTAAAAAAAATGCGTTTTCGTTTTTTTTTTTTTTTTTTTTTTTTTTTTTGCCTAAAATCTAGTGCTCAATTTTGCGATTTACTAAAAACTGGGAATGAGAGTAGTCATTTGCCAAGAATTTGACTGATCAACAGCCAGTCAAATGGGTTGGAGCTGAAAATCATGATTGCCACTATTACAACAACAACAACAAGAACTACTGCTACTACTACTACTAGATATTTGTTGGTCATTGTGCCGGCTCAGAATGTGCATTGAATTTGCCCAAGCAAGGAATTTGTCTGAAGCTGCAGTCAAATTGGTTGCAGCTAAATATCACCACTTTAAGATTTATCTTTTTTTTTTCTCTCTCTCTCTCTCTCATTCTAGGGCTTCATTGTGCGATTTTCTAAACCTGGGAATGGAATTGACAAGCGTACAATAGCCATTTGCAACGAATTTGACTGATCAACAGCCAGTCAAATTAGTTGCAGCTGAAAATCATGACTACTAGTAGTACTACTACCAGTACTACTACTACTACTATCACTACCACTAGATATTTGTTGGTCATTGTGCCAGCTCAGTATTTATATTGAATTTGCCAAAGCAATGAATTTGACTGAAGCTGCAGTCAAATTGGTTTCTACGTCGACTACAACGCTACCACCACTTAAACATTTCGTTTTCTTTTTTTTTTTTTCATACTAGGCTCAGAATGTGTGATTTTCTACACCCTGGGAATGATATCGACAGGCGTGCAATAGTCATTTGCAACGAATTTGTCTGATCAGTCAAATTGGTTGCAGCTGAAAAAATCATGTACTACTATTAAAACAACAACAACAACAACTACTACTACTACTACTACTACTACTACTACTACTACTACTACTACTACATATCTGTTGGTTACTGTGTCAGCTCAGTATTTGCATTAAATTTTCCCAAGGAATGAATTTGATTGAAGCTGCAGTCAAGTTCGTTGCATCTAAATATCATGACCACTACGACATTTCGTTTTCTTTTCTTATCTCATTCTAGGGCTCCATTGTGTGATTTTCTAAACCTGGGAATGAAATTGACAGGCATACGATAGTCATTTGCAACGAATTTGACTGATCAGATTGGTTGCAGCTGAAAATCATGACTACTACTATCACTACTACTAGATATTTCTTGGCCATTGTGCCAACTCAGTATTTGTATTGAATTTGCCAAAGAATGAATTTGACTGAAGCTCCAGTCAAATTGGTTTCTACGTCGACTACAACTACTACTACACTACTACCAATTGTTTAATTTTTTTTTTTTTTTTTTTTTTTTTTTTACTACTAGGCCTACATTGTGTGATTTCTACTACCCTGGGAATGGTATTGACAGGTGTACAATAGTCATTTGCAACGAATTAGCCTGATCAACAGATAGTCACATTGGTTTGCAGCTGAAAATCATGACTACAACACACAACAACAACAACAACTACTACTACTACTACTACTACTACTACTACTACTACTACTACTACTACTACATATATTTGTTGGTTACTGTGTCGGCTCAGTATTTGCATTGAATTTTCCCAAGCAATGAGTATGACTGAAGCTGCAGTCAAATTGGTTGCAGCTGAATATCACCACTACACTACTACTACTACTACTACACGCTACTACTTTTTTTTTTTTTTTTTTTTTTCTTTCTTTTTTGTGTGATTTTTAACACATTCTAGGACTCTATTGTGCGATTTTTGCAACCTGGGAATTAGGATCAACAGATAGTCACATATCGCGTTGCAGCTGAAAATCATGACTACTACTGTCACTACTACTACTACTACTACTACTACTACTACTACTACTACTACTACTACTATATATTTTTGGTTATTGTGCCAGCTCAGTTTTGCATTGAATTTTCCCAAGCAATGAATTTGACTGAAGATGCAGTCAAATGGTTGCAGCGAAATATCATGACCACTACGACATGGACTACAACACTACTACTACTACTACTACTTTTAACATTTTGTTTCTTTTCTTTTCTAATTCTAGGGCTCCATTGTGTGATTTTCTAAGCCTGGAATGAAATTGACAGGCGTACGATAGTCATTTGCAACGATTTTGACTGATAACAGCCAGTCAAATTGGTTGCAGCTGAAAATCATGACTACTACTCCTACCAATACCACTACTGCTAGATTTTTGTTTGGTCATTGTTCCGTCTTAGTATTTGCATTGAATTTGCCCAAGTAATGAATTTGACAGAAACTGCAACAACAACAACAACAACAACAACAACAACTACTACTACTACTACTACTACTACTACTACTACTTCTAGATATTTGTTGGTCATTCTGCCGGCTCTGTATTTTCACTGAATTTGCCCAAGCAATGAACTTTAATGAAGCTGCAGTCAAATTGGTTGCAGCTGAATATCTTGACCACTGCTACGTCGACTACAACGCTACCACTATTCCTACTACTCTAATATTTCTTTTTTTTCTTTCTTTGTTTTTTTTTTCTCATTCTAGGGCTCCATTCTGTGATTTTCTAAATCTGGGAATGAAATTGACAGGCGTGCGATGTCATAGTCATTTGCAACAAATTTGACTGATCAACAGCAGTCAAATGGGTTGCAGCTGTATATCATGACTACCACTATTGCAACAACAACAACAGCAACTACTACTACTACTTAATTACTACTGTTGGTCATTGTGTCGTCTCAGCAATGAATTGATTGAAGTTGCAGTCAAATTGGATGCAGATTAATATCATGACTACAACGCTATCAATACTACTACAGCTACTTTATTTAACATTTCGTTTCGTTTTCTTTTTTCATTCTAGGACTGAATTGTGCGATTTTTTTTAAACCTGAAAATGAGATTTGACTGATCGACAGCCAGTCAAATTGTTTGCAGCTGAAATGATGATTACTACTGTTATACACCAATAACAACGACAAGAACCACCACTATTACTACTACTACCACTACTACTTGATATTTGTTGGTCATTGTGCCGGCTCAGTATTTGCATTGAATTTGCCGAAGCAATGAATTGATGATTGAAGTTGCAGTCAAATTGGTTGCAGCTAAATATCATGACCACTACTACGTCGACTACAACGCTGCCAATACACTACTACTTTAACATTTCGTTTCGTTTTCTTTTTTCATTCTAGGACTGAATTGTGCAATTTTTTAAACCTGGGAATGAGACTGACATGCGTACGATAGTCATCTGCAACGAATTTGACTGATCGACAGCCAGTCAAAAATTGGCTGCATCTGAAAATCATGACTACTACTACTACTACTACTACTACTACTACTACTACTACTACTACTACTATTGCTGCTGCTGCTGCTGCTACTACTACCACTACTACTTTCTATATTTATTGGTCATTGTGCCAAGCACAGTATTTGTATTGAATTTGTCCAAGCAATGAATTTGACTGAAGCTGCAGTGAAATTCGTTCCTACGTCGACTACAACGCTACCACTACTTTAACATTTCGGTTTTTTTTTTTTCTTTTTTGTTTTCCTCATACTAGTCCTCAACTGAGTGATTTTCTAAAATTGGGAAAGAGTTTGATAGTCATTTGCAACAGGCAGTCAAATTGGTTGCAGCTGAAAATCATGACTACTACTATTACAACAACAACTACTACTACTACTACTAACTACTACTACTACTACTACTACTACTACCAATACCGTTACTACTAGATTGTTGTTGGTCAGTGTGTGGTGGCTCATCAACAGCCAGTCAAATGGGTTTGCCGCTGACTATCACTACTACACAACAACACAACAAACTACTACTACTACTACTACTACTACTACTACTACTACTACTGCTGCTGCTGCTACTACTACTACTACTACTAGATTTTTAGTTGCAAAGTGAAACAACTGCAGGCGTAAATCTAAACAAATCTTAAATAAAATGTCAGCGAACCGCCCGCCCAGAGAAAGTGGACAAACGAGTCACAAGACAACACAACGCGATTCGACCTCTTAGGTCTTCCTCAGGTGTGAAACAAAGACGAACAAAATAACGAAAATGCACTTAGCTTTGATCGCTTCAGATTGCGCAAGGAAGAAGGCAAAGGAAGAGTTCAGCGCAAGGAAGAAGGCAAAGAAGAAGACCTTTTCTTTTCTCATTGTGTGATTTTCCAAACCTGGGAATGGAATTGACAGGCGTACGATCAACAGCCAGTCAAATGGGGTTGCAGCTGAAAATCACACAACTACTAGCTACTACTACTACTAGATTTTTTGTTGGTCATTTGTTGGTCATTGTGCTCAGTATTTGCATTGAATTTGCCCAAGCAATGAATTTGACTGAAGCTGCAGTCAGATTGGTTGCAGATGAATATCATGACCACTACTACGTCGACCACAACGCTAACACTGCTCTTACCACTTAAAAAATTTCGTTTTTTTTTCTGCTCATTCTAGTGCTCAATTTTGCGATTTACTACTCTACTACTACTACTACTACTGCTGCTGCTGCTGCTGCTACTACGCTGCTGCTACCGCTATTAGATATTTGCTGGTCATTGTGCCGGCTCAGTATTTGCATGAATTTGCCCAAGAAATGAGTATGACTGAAGCTACAGTCAAATTGGTTGCAGCTGAATATCATGACCACTGCTACGTCGACTACAACGCTACCACTATTCCTACTACTTTAATTTTTTTTTTTTTTCTCATTCTAGGGCTCCATTATGCGATTTTCTAAACCTGGGAATGTGATTGACAAGCGTACGATAGTCATTTGCAACGAATTTGACTAACAGCCAGTCAAATGGGTTGCAGCTGAAAATCATGATTACTACTACCACCACCACTACTACTACTACCACTACTATAGATTTTTTAGCCCTAGGATGAGAAAAAAAAAAAAAAAAAGAAAAAGAAAACGAAATATTACAGTAGTAGTAGTGGTGGTAGCATTGTAGTCGACGTAGGGTCATGATCAGCTGCAACCAGTTTGACAGCTGCTTCAGTCAAATTCATTACTTGGGCAAATTTATGCAAATACTGAGCTGGCTCTACGTTATGACGTCGTTTTTTGGCTAAGTGGTAACCAGTTCATTTTTGGCTAAGTTGGTATACAGCAGCAGCTCATTTTTGGCTAAGTTGGTATACCAGCAACGGATTTGACCGTGCAACGAATTTGACCGCGACACCCCTCGCGCTCCCCACCCCTCCTGTCTATACCTTGTCCATCTCTGCATGCTTTTGCAGCTGGTTCTGGAGAAGTCCAGTATGGCTGCTATATTATATCTTTGACGACTGACTTTTGGTCCAGCCCCAGTCCTCAGCTGAAGGCAAGTCATCCTGGGTCTCATCGTAGGTTGCTCAGATACTTGCCTGGTACAGCGCACGTTTTGCATGCTGCAACAGAGTTGCTTGACTGGGAGGAACATTTTCTATTCCTTTTTCCTTCTGGCAGACTAGAGCCCTTCGACATTCGTTCACTGTGTCCAAATTGCTGGACAACTGCGAAATGTTCAAGCAGTTTGAATTCCTCACAGTCTTCTGGAGATGGCAGAAGGGTTTCTTCACTGGTTTCTGGGAAGCTTTGGTAATATCTGGATAGCAGCGCCAGGCCTCCCATGCTGTGTGTTTCGGCCAAAGAAAGCTGACGCACAGTCACATCCTGTAAAGGCGTGGAAGGCTGGCAAAGCTTCTGCCTTGCTCTTTCTTCTCCTTCAAGTGCAATAAGATCCCAGTAACCCAGTCTGGTCAGCAGAACGGTGTCTTCAAGATATCGAGCCGTCTAATATTTGTGTCCACACCAAATGTGCATACATCATGCAAGTGTCCTTTTGATTCCGTACAAAAAATGCAGGATTCCTTGGCCATGATTGTTTCCTCTCTGTGCGGCTTTATACAATCATCATCAGAAGGTCCTGCCTCTTCCATGTCAGCTTTTCATTTTTCCCTCTCCAAACGATATGTAGTGAACTTGTTGTAACAAGCTTTATGGCACTTTGCTTCATGTTGAATGAGATCTTCAGCAGTGGTGTCTTTGTCAAGTGCAAGAGGCACAGGAAGACAGTTCAGCCTCTGAAATTCAATTACATTTTCAATGAATGTCCTGTATGGTTGGTATTGTATCTTCTTTCCTTTTATTTTTAGAGGACATCTCAGCTCTTCATCTGCTAACTTCTGGCAAACACATGTAGTCCAGTCCCATTGTGTTCGTCATGTACTTTCTTCTGTGTTCACCCGAAACATACGAAAAGCGATTTCTGGATTTTGATGGATAATCCGTCCCCCCCCCCCCTCCAAAAACAACAACAACAACAACAACAAAAACCATCTATTTACGCACAGTACATGCCCAACAGCCTTGTCCATTCATGCAAAAACTGTATTATGATATACATAGAAAATGATATCAATGAAATTGGATGTACGTGCGCCTTTACAGGGACGGGGTATTTACGCACATTATGACGTAAAAAGTATGACGTTTTAAGCGATAAAATGCATATTTACGATGGGTCCGGATCTGAAATTAAAGTTTTAAGATATGTAGATCAAATGTGAAAAGTGTGGTACTTTTGTCCATTAAATAAATGTTTTTCCTTACGGACCAGGCTAATTCAGGAAGACAGGTTAATTGTGGCCCTCAAATTGTCATGTCTTTGACGAAGATTTCCGTCGCATGGAAGCAGTTGTAACCTATGCATGCCAGACGGACACAAATGTTTGATTCAACACAGCAACATGTTGAAACCATTGCAGAGTCAGTGGAAAACAGAAGTCCAGCTGTGGATTCTGTAACATCTGCACATTCTCTCACTGACGCTGATTGTGGACAAGCTGACATTTCCACTCCCAGTGCCAGTTCTACTGGTCCTGCAGCTGAACCAGTCAGTGGCCCAAGTCACCCTGAAAACACAACCACTGCTGGTACTCCTTCACATTGGAGACCTACAGTGTCAAAGCCATCAGGCCACACAGCACCACCCACACCCAACAGACCTGACATCTCCACTAGCATCAATGGTCAGGTAATTAAAGTTTCCAAACAAGTGAAATTTTTGGGGGTTATTTTTGATAGTAGGCTTTCCTTTTTGCCTCACATTAAGTACATTAAACAATCTTGCCAGTCAGGTTTGAATGTTTTAAAGGTTATTAGTCACACTGATTGGGGTGCGGACAGGCGAACTTTGTTGCGATTATATCGGGCTTTGGTGAGACCAAAGCTAGATTATGGTTGTGTGGTATATGGATCCGCACGAAAGTCTTATCTCAAAGCACTTGATCCAATTCATCATCAAGGACTGCGGATTGCTTTGGGAGCATTTCGCACATCTCCAAAAGAGAGTCTGTATGTTGAATCTGGAGAACCCCCTTTGGAGCTAAGGAGATTGTGTCTTTCCATGAACTATTATCTGAAACTGAGGGCTAGTCCAGAAAACCCTGCCTATGATATTGTCATGAACCCACCTTTTAGAGCCAAATATGACTTAAAGCCAAATGAGATTCCTCCACTGGGTATCCGTATTTTGCCCCACTTCGGGGCAGCTGGCATTGACCTTGATACTGTTGATGATGGTCCCATTACAGACTGATGTACCTCCCTGGAAAATAGCCAATCCAGAGATTAATTTATACTTAACTCAATTTCGAAAGGAGGTCACCTC
The DNA here is from genome assembly GCA_016801955.1 of Conus betulinus. NCBI lineage: Eukaryota > Metazoa > Mollusca > Gastropoda > Neogastropoda > Conidae > Conus > Conus betulinus. The sequence continues at coordinate 111,742 of JADBJO010003016.1, read as the reverse complement.
GAGTGCTGCATATAAACAACTTTATCTTGAGCAATGTGAACTTTATAAAGATTTTACCAAGATTTTTACAGATGGTTCTAAAAAAGATGAGAGGGCTGCAGCGGCCATTGTGTGTGATAGCAATTTTCAGGAGCCCACCTTGTTAAGATTGCGAGATTGGTCATCTGTTTATACTGCTGAACTGAAGGCTTTAAATCTGGCTCTCAGTGCGGTGTCCAGGTCAGATCAGAACGATTTCCTTATTTTATCGGATTCATTGTCGGCACTGTCGGCTTTATCGACAAGAGAAGTTTCACATCCAGTTTTGGCGGATATTCATGATCTTCATACTCAGCTTGTCTCTTCGGGAAAGCATATAGTTTTCTGTTGGGTCCCCAGCCACATGGGAATCTCTATGGTAACTCCGTGGTAGACAAAGCAGCCAAACAAGCTCTCGGTGCAAGTCTTTCTAGGAGGCCTGTGCAGTTTGTTCCTCACTCAGATCTTCGTCATATAAATCTAGCTTGTATTGTCGTGAACTGTGGCAGAGTGAATGGTCTAGCCAAATTCATAACAAATTGTTTAAAATTTGCCCAGATTTAATCAACCCTTTCCCATCGATTGTACGTAACCGTAAAGAGGAATCGGTTTTGTCACGGTTACATATTGGGCACAGCTATATAACGCACAGTTGGATACTCAGAAGGGAAGACCCTCCATGGTGTGTTGCATGTGACAGCTTGTTCAGTGTTCATCATTTTTTGACTGAATGTGCTGATTTGATGTGTATCAGAGAGAAGTTCTTTTCCACCAGTGATTTATCAGTTCTTTTTCGTGAGATTTCGGTGGATCTTATTTTTTTCTTTTTTTTGAAAGAGGTAAACTTATTTTATAAGTTATAGTGCTTTAATAATGTATATAGGTGTTGCTGGAGTTAAACAGACAATTGTGCTTTGCCTTTATAAACTTCAAGCGATGTGTTAATACTAGTGTGGGTATTTGTATCTAGAGACTCAGCAGATATGATAGCTGAGGTCCTGATTTGGCTCCTTGTAGCTTCCAACATGTTCAACTTCTGTTCCCAGCAAAGATGGGTTTCATTCAATCCTAAAGGCTATAAAGACATCACAGAACTCCCTCTGGACTTAACTGGAGAGGGTGTCTTACACGGTAATGATACATCATGAAGAGGTGGACTGTATATTGCTCTGAAATCTACAGAGCAGAGGAGATCCAAGTGTGCCGACAGTACAGCATGGGATGATTAAAATGACTTGGGCTTCAGTTCTCTGTGAAGGGGATGGGGTGGAAGGGACACACTTTGAATAAAGATTTGACAACCTGGAACAAGAGACAGAAGCAATACCTCGAAGATTCAGCTCGGAAGCACAGATGGGATATGACTAATCCAACCAGAAAACGTTGTAACCCTCCGCTTATACATAGGCTGCGGGTTCGTGGATGGTTTAGGCAGATATTTAAAACCGTCACCTACTTGTGCATGTGATCAGATTCTTCATATCCCTCATTTTTTAAAATTTGGCTGTACTAGTACAAAAATTCACAAGCCTCTAAACCTCTTGCTGACAATGCCTAGCGTATTCAATCCGTTATGAAACTGGATGAAGTCTGGCACTGTTGGCTGTTTATCTGATACAACCTCATCCACTTGGAAGATATTTTTAACACCTCCACCACCCGACCCCTATCACCCCGCTTCCCTCCCCAACAGTGTGTGTGCGAGTGCCTGTGCATGCGTGCGTGTGTGTGTGTGTGCGCGCGCGTGCACGTGCGTGTATGCATGTGTGCGTGCGTGCATGCGCGTGTATGAGTGAGTATGCATGCGTGGTGTGATTTAGTGTGGTGTGGTTTGTGTGTGTGTGTGTGAGAGAAGTGTGTGTGTGTGTGTGTGTGTGTGCGAGTGTGTGTGTGTGTGTGTGTGTGCGTGCGTGCGTGTGTGCATGCATGTTTGTGTGTGTGTTGTGTGTGTGTGTGTGAGTATGCTCCTTAAAAATTGTAGGCATTCTTTTCACAATGTTTTCTTAAGTGTCAGTACATCGACAATAAATTGGTTTCAGTCTGCATGTGTGTGTGTGTGTGTGTGTGTGTGTGTATGCGTTGTTGTTTGTCTGTTAACGTCTGTTCACTAAAAGTGATATTAGACTATGGGAAGGATGGGGACAAGGGAACGTATAGGGAGAGGAGGAAGTAGTTGACTGCATGTAAAAGTTTGATGTGAACATACGTGTGTTTGTTGGTACAAGTGTTTAAAATATAATTATTGCATAGGGAAAATGGGTAAAGATGTTGGATAATTATCAAACAATGAGTATCAAAGCTGTAAACATATGAAAATCAATGAGAATCTACCAAATATGAAATAACAATAACACATTAAGCTTCTAACAGCGAATTAACAAATAACACACTAAGAAAGCAACAGCGTGGGTGCGCGGATGCGTGCATGTGTGTGCGCGTGCGTACGTGCTTGCATCCATGTTTGCTTAGGTGCGTGTATACGCGTGTGTAAAATGTGTGTATATGTGAGAGAGAAAGAGAGGGGTGGGGGGGGGGAGAGAGAGAGAGAAGGTGTGTGTGTGTGTGTGTGTGTGAAAAAAGTGACAGTACTATCACAAAACTGGGGGTTTGGGATGATGGAAACTGAGTCAATCACAGGAAGATACAAACTGGGCAATTAATCAAACACTCCTAAAAAATGCAAAGAAGTGAATAACTGTTCAAAACATTTTCAAGAGAGATGGAAGACTCGGATAAAAACTGTCGTCCCACTCTTAGAGAAACTAGTTCTTTGACTTTGGAGCAATGGACCAGTAAATGATTGTTATTTCCCTTCCACACATGCACTGGACATTTTTGCTGTATTTTGTGCGGAGACCATTTAAACGAAACCTATCAATCAGGCTGGAAACTGACCTGGAATACGATTTGGACAAGAAAAATAAAAGAGGTTTAATATTTCTGTTGTTGTTAGCATTTATGCAGTGCTGACTGTAGTGACACTTTAGATTTTTAACATTCTCGTCAAACATTTTGTACAACACATTTTACTAAACATGTATAACCTGCTTGTAAATTTAACTACATCTTAACTGGAATTGAACCATTATGATTGTATGCTTCTTTTCTTGCAATTCGATCAGCTCCTTTATTTGAAACAATTCCACAATGTGAAGGCACCCAACAGAAAAGTTATGCTTGTGCCTTTCAATGATAAAATGCGTGCATGTGCGTGTACGTGTGAAAGGAGGCCACAAACCATGGATTACAACAGCTGTGACACCAACTCTCACTTATGCTTTAAATCTGGTAGATCCTGTGTAAAAGTAGAACTTGCGCATGAATTTGGGATTACAACACACACACACGTCTCTCGCTTCCCTTCAGGCGGCCATGCAGTAGGGGCAGATAACATAACCTCAACCGTCTTCATCGAGTGTTGATCTGTTCAAACTCCCTCCACCCTCCTCTATGAGCGTGTGTGTGTGTGTGTATGTGTGTGCGCGCGCGCATGTGCATGTGTGTTAGGAAGAGATTCTTTGAGGTCGATAGCAGAAGACCTCAGAAGAGAACCCCCGTCAACCCCCCCCCCCCCCCCCCAAGTGTTTTGACCCTGAATTATTTATTCTCTTACATGCCGGGGTGCATCCAGGTCATGCTCCCATGCTGATGCTCTTCTGTTGTCAGCCATTTTTTGAGCTGCCGGGATTCGAACCTGTACTTGCTGGAGAGATAGATGTCTTTAAGCATTGCCTTTTTAACGGATATCTTACTAACATAGCTATTGCACACCTGTTGAAATTGGGTAATATAAGCCATGGGAAGTTCTTCCTCGATCAGATCCATCTTGGATTCTTTTTTCAGCTGCCTCTGTCATTGCCATTAGAGGTCTGGTCCTTTCTCAAAGCTTTTTCATGGGATCATGGACTGATTAACCTATAAACGGCCCCGCCACAACCTCCATGGGATCATGGACTGATTAACCTATAAACGACCCCGCCACAACCTCCATGGGATCATGGACTGATTAACCTATAAACGGCCCTGCCACAATCTCCATGGGATCATGGACTGATTAACCTATAAACGGCCCCGCCACAACCTCAATGGGATCATGGACTGATTAACCTATAAATGGCCCTGCCACAACCTCAATGACGAGGCTTGGAAGCCAGATTCCCTCAACCTGCTGGCGAGACTGCTGTATTTCTCAGTTTTGTAGACGTGAGTTTCCTCCATTCTGCTTCATGGCACAGTGACTTCAAACCAGAATCGTTGTTTTCATGAGTGGAATATTAGGTATGGTTTCATGTCGGCCATTCTTTCTGAGGATCTCTGGATGGTTTTCCCATTCTAGGTCTGCTGAGCACTGGAAGTCATCGCCATCATCCAGTTAACCCTGCTTTTATGATCTTATTTATATTATCATGTTTTGACACAGGTTTAATAACTCTTTTGCCAATCTATAGAACAGATCTTTTTTCCATTGTCACTTTTGCTTTCTATCAAGAATGCGCGCAGGGAAACAATGATGTATTTTCAGTGTGTCCATTCCTTGTTGATGTTCTTAAGAGTCACCTCAACCCCACATCAGCATTCTACGTCATCACTGTGCATCCAAACCCTTTTCATTTTTGTCTCAGCCTTTTATCAAACAGCACCATTTTGCCTTTGGTAAGTCTGGTCCATCACTGACTAGCACATTTCTGTGTTTAAGCTTGCTTTGTATGAGATGCAGTTTACGCGGGGCTATTTGCCTTTGCCTGTGTCTAGACAAACAGCATCTTTCCATGTGACACTAACTATGAAGATAAGATAAGATAATGTTGCTTATAGCCCAGTCGACCACAAAGGGCCACATCAGCGCTGTCACCATATTAAAATCAACTCACAAGTCATTCATTCACATAATTCTTTAAAACACATCGAAAAAACCACCTGAAAGTTTGTAAAAAATCTTTCCACCATAAAATCTCAGATTCGATGAAAAAAATGTTATCTCTTTCAAGAACTCAAAGACTGCGTCTCTAAACAAGGCTTTCATGGAATCTGCTGTAAAATGTTTGTGTCTCACATCATGCAAGTCCCAACACTCTAAAAGATAATATTTCATTGTGAGTGGCACATGACATGGAATGCACCATGGAGCCTAAGGTATGAATGGGTAAAATACGAATGGCCGGTGTGCAGCCGTCATAGAACGATTTCTTCTTTACGACCACCAGACGTAGATGAGAGGAACTCCTTAAGCTTTTTATGGATCTGAAAGAGTTTGTTATCCGTCTGTGTATTCCAATCCTCCTGCCAGAGGTCTCTGACATAATGGTTAATTTTGGGTTTCAGATCTGAGCAGGGTATATATACTAACTAACTAGGAAAACCCTGTGACTGATTTGTGGGCTGTGATATGCTGTTTCCACACACAGCAAACATTCACAGGTTCCACTCAAGAGACTGCCATTCTCAAATGTTAGTGGACTGACTGAATTTGAACCATAATTTCACAGGTATTTGTGCATTATGACGCATAAAGAACCTTTTAAATTATGCTTTAAACGTCATCAATGTGGTTCAAATTATGCCATGTCTGACATTTCTAATGATCTATTTTACAGCATTCCACTTTTAAAAATCATCTGTCTTCCCCTCTGCTTCACTCCTCGACTTGAGCCAGCGAGTAAGACTTGAAATGTAGATGGTAGCTGGCGAGAACAATTCAGCAGAACACCTTTTGAATAACAGAGGCAAGAGATTTCAGTGTCTTCTCAACAGACATACACAGGTCTCTTCAGTCTATTCATGGTCTAGCAATACAGCACCTTAAAAACTGGATGTCAAGACTATACTGAATATACAAATAATAATAATAATAATGTATAATACTTATATAGCGCATTTCTTGTTATACGACTCAATGCGCTTACATCCACCATTTGCACTTATTCATACAATATTCATGCACACAGCAAAAAGAAAATACACAATGGCAAACGCACCTACATGCATAAACTGCCTCACTGGACTAGTTGTGGAGGAATTTAGGAGAGACCTAGTCATCTACAGAAGAGAATACGCTTTTTTTAAGAGATAAGTTTTGAGCTCAGATTTAAAAGAAGAAAGAGTAGGCTGATTACGAAGGTCTTCAGGGAGGGAGTTCCAAATAGAAGGTGCTCTAAAACTGAAGGCTCTTTCGCCAACAGATTTCAGAGAACGCTCAGGGATTTTCAAAAGTTTTTGTGAAGAAGAGCGAAGGGTACGAGAGCTATGGTAAGTGCAGAGAGAAGAAGAGAGATAGTGAGGAAGAGATTCACTGAAAAACACATTTGAATTTTTCCAACTTCATGTTCTACACAGACTGAATGAGAAATGGCACCACTGTCCATTGCAGATGCAGTGCAGGGGGCTTCAGGGAGATCTAAAGCTGATCATTCCTTGAGGGATGTTATCTCTTTGGTTATGTAAGCATGTGTGGTTTGAATGCAAAAGTAAGATGTGATTCATTTGGAATGTTAAAGTAGAAGAAGAAGAAGAAGAAGAAAGAAGAAGAGAGAACAACAACAACTACAACAACAACAGAAAATGTCATAATTTTATTTTTTTCAAATACAAGATTCCAGTCATGAAAATCACCACCTATTTTAAAAAAAAAAAGACTTGAGTCCATCAAAAAATGAATGTTCAGTGGTAACTTTTAAGATACTGAAGTCGGACCATGTGTCTGACCTGATCAAAACGATATTCAATCAACATGACCTATAAACTGAGAAAAAAGTCAGCAATGTTTATTATACAAGTTTGAAAACAAAAGGGAAAATGTCCTTATTTTCCCCCTTCCAGGAGCACATAATACACATCACTAATACCTGCAGTACTTCTCCACTTTTTTTTCAAAATTGTTCATTCAAAACACTGACAGATCATTATCAAGCAGCAACACAGTTCTGACAGTTTTGGCCCGAAGTGTTTTCTTCTCACATTCCATGCTTGGCTTGGGTCAAGATCTCACGCGACACAATCAGCCTCTGAATCTGTGCAGTTCCCTCATAAATCTGAAACCAATCACACAGGGAAATAACTTTTATGATGTGCTATGTTATGACATTTTCTTTTTCTTTCTTCTCTTTTCCCTAGGACTGTGCTTACCTGGATTTTTACAGTCTTCTTTAGGTTTTTTTTTTTTTTTTTTGCTGTCTCGTCTTCCTTTTCCCTCAGTGTCACACTCCTTGTTACTCGTTCTGACTTTCCCATATAAAAGGTTAACACTTGTTTTTTTCTGTCACAGCACCAGCACCAGCAGTCTACTGGGAACTATTAATATTAAGTCATCATGGGGTAACCCACCCGAGGAGACACTGCACAGCTGCTGCAAGTCACCTGGGGGATGTTCAGTGGTGTTGGTTCTGATCGAACATACACGGGACACATGCTACCAAATGCTCTAATGACAATAATTGCTTAATTGTGGTGTCAGCACGAGTAAGCATCCCCCTCCCCCCTTACCATGTCCACCCAGCGACAGTCTGCAACTGACAACTTTGACACCACTTCACCAGGGGAATGGACATGGAGAGGAAAGCAAAACTCAGGTCACCATGACAACACAGCACCATGAGCCACAGAATTTGAATTTTTTCCTTCTTAATGATTGATGAGGATGAAGATGATTTACATGATTCCATTTTGTTTCCTTCTAAATACAGACACACATGACTGAGTGGTTATTTATGTTTCCTTTCACAATGTATGTCATATATAATGGCATCAGCCAGGGGAACAGTTATGCCCCTTTGACATCTTCGTGGAATGCTGTGTGTGTACCTGCACACTATGTGAACACAGCACAGGATTCCTAGGATGGTGCAGGATTATTCCTGGCTGGTTGATTTAGCAGTTGAGGACAGTGCTTCTCTGGGTCCCACTGGCACCTGTGGCTGTATTTTTTTCAGTCTGCCTTTTGGTCAACTCAGGAAAGGCCCAGTGACAGTGAAGACTGACCCACTGACTGCAGGGAAAATCCTGTTGACAGCGGGAAAGATTGCAAGTCAGGATCTTCAGAGGACACATAAATCCATAAAGCTTGACTGTGTCTGGAGTTGTACCATTTCCATGCGTCAGGGAAACAGCAGCAGTTTGCTTGGTTATGGCACATTTCACAGGTGGGCTCTGCAGGCCTAAAATTAGGGCTGGTGTACCCACAGGGACGCTTCCATGGAGGTTCTCTTGAGTGGTGGCTGGTAACAACACCACACAGCATCTGTCAGGATGCAATTATATCCCTTGAGTTCTTAATGGAATGCCATGTACATGTCTGCATCCCGTATGTGAACACAGCACAAACCTCCAAAGGTGGTGCAGGATTGCTTCTGGCTGGTTGGTACAGCAGTTGAGGTCAGTACTTCTTCCAGTCCAACTGACAGCTTTGGGTGTATCTTTTTTTTTTTGTTTTCTTTCTTCGTAACTGTCATACTGTTAACTGTCAAGAACTCTTGCATCAACTGTTTATACTACAAACTGCCATTCTCTCATCAATTATCATACTGTAGACTGTAAAACTCTCTTTTATCAACTTCATCCTATTATTTGTCATAAACTCTTTCATAAATGGTCACTCTCTTAATTGTCATAAATTCTTTCCACACTTGTTATACTTCAAAGTTATACACTCTTTCATCAACTGCCTCACTATTAACTGTCATATTCCTTCCAACAACAGTCACACTCTATTTCTGTAGACAGTCATTATAAAGTCTTTCATCAACAATCATAATATTACCTGTCATACTCTCTCTTTCATTAACTAACATACTACAAAATGTTGTGTGCTCTTTCATCAAGTATCATACCATACAGTGTTATACTCGCCTTCATCTACTGTCTTTCTATAAACTGTCATACACTTCCATATACTATCACACAAAAAGCTGTCATACTCTCTTTTGTCCACCATCATACTCACTGTTAACTGTCATTTTCATTTTCATTACCTGTCACTCTACTTTACATCCTATGTCATCCTCCTGTATCCTCTGTCAAACCCGTTCATTGCTGTCAAATTAAATACACAGTCACATTGTCTTTCATCAACTGCCATTCTTACTAGATTTCCCTGAGGGAAATATAAAAATTACTGAAATTCCAAGGACATATGGTGAGCATACTTCCCCTTTCTGAGAAAAATGTTGAAACTTGCTTCCAAAATGGTACAATCTGCCACCAATGTGAGCACTGGGTGGTGTTATGGCCCACTTTTTGGTTCATCCACAACCAGAACCAACCATTAAAATTTTTTTTTTTAATAGCTTTTTTTTTTTTAATAGCTTAACGCTCTTTCACTTTCGAAGTGTCCTGCTGACGAATGAGGTCAGAGTACAGTTTAACGCTCTTTCACTTTCGAAGTGTCCTGCTGACGAATGAGGTCCGAGTACAGCTTAACGCTCTTTCACTTTCGAAGTGTCCTGCTGACGAATGATGAGGTCTGAGTACAGCTTAACGCTCTTTCCTTTCGAAAATGTCCTGCTGACGAATGAGGTCCGAGTACAGCTTAACGCTCTTTCACTTTCGAAGTGTCCTGCTGACGAATGAGGTCCGAGTACAGCTTAACGCTCTTTCACTTTCGAAGTGTCCTGCTGACGAATGAGGTCCGAGTACAGCTTAACGCTCTTTCACTTTCGAAGTGTCCTGCTGACGAATGAGGTCCGAGTACAGCTTAACGCTCTTTCACTTTCGACAGTGTCCTGCTGACGAATGAGGTCAGAGTACAGCTTAACGCTCTTTCACTTTCGAAGTGTCCTGCTGACGAATGAGGTCAGAGTACAGCTTAACGCTCTTTCACTTTCGAAGTGTCCTGCTGACGAATGAGGTCAGAGTACAGCTTAACGCTCTTTCACTTTCGAAGTGTCCTGCTGACGAATGAGGTCCGAGTACAGCTTAACGCTCTTTCACTTTCGAAGTGTCCTGCTGACGAATGAGGTCAGAGTACAGCTTAACGCTCTTTCACTTTCGAAGTGTCCTGCTGACGAATGAGGTCCGAGTGTCACATTACTTTGTCCTCAGCCAGGACACAAAATGGCGACTGCCTACTCTCCTGAAGAAGTTCACACAAGATTTTGTGATGACAGTGTTGCCTGCTACCATACCCAAACCACAACCAGCGCTTTGCAGATTCCAGAATTGCTTTTTCTTTTTCCCACTGAATTTCCTGTCCTCCCCCTTGGCAGCAGATTCTCATTTTCACATTCTGCTGATATCCACAAATTTAAAATAAAATAAAAGAAAAAAAAGAAAGACATCAACTTATTCATAGATAACTTGGGAGTCCTGTACTAAATAATTTCTTACACTCTCTTTCATCATTTATCATACTGTTAGCTCTCATGTCTACACCCTAAACATCTAGCAGAAGATCCAGATCACAAATTTGTTCAAACACAATCTTTGAGATCAGCATAATTTTTCTTCTGCTTTGATTTGTTTCCTCCTCCATTCACCTACCTGATAAATCTTGGCATCTCGCATAAGTTTCTCTACAGGATATTCACTGTTGAATCCATTGCCACCAAAAATCTGAAACAGTAGAAGTTATAAGTGTGAGATGTTGTCTTTTACTCTTTGGGGAGAGAGAGAGAAGAGAGAGAGAGAGAGAGAGAGGGGGGGGGGGGGGGGGGAACAGAACTTGGGGAACAGAACTTGGTAATTCTCACCCTTGCTGCACTTATCAGGACACACTGATGATCTGAACCCAGTTTGGGTAAGATCTGACTAAAATGTTCAAACTATCCACCAACCAGTTCAGCCAAGCCAACTTCAGGAGGCCTGGGCCCCCTTGCAGGTGTGTCACCACCACTGAATACAGTACGAGTACACTCAGCATTCCAGCCCTTTCCTCAGAAAACACAAAAACAGGGTGGTGGGACAGATCTAAATGTTAGTGAGTCATGGGCAGCTTGGGGAAAAAAAAAGGACAGGAAGAAGTAGGAGAACACATGGAATGAAAGAAATGTGGGGGGGGGATGTGTGTAGGGGTGGGTCATCCTTAAAAAAGGTTAAATTTCACATAGGATTATAACTGGTCGATTCAGATCTACATATCTTGGATTCTGCTTTGTACATGTTAACTTTGATGTGACGTTTCTTTAACAATGATGCAGGCACAAATTGTATAATGACTCCATAGGTTTCTTTGAAATTCCAGAATGTGGCAGAATAGGCCAGAGACTTTAAAGACATTGTTTCATGAATAGTTTGAGCATTTTAATTGGTTATATCATGTGGTGCCTCTTGATCCTAAAATGTTTACTAAAACTTTGATTAGCTGTGCTGTATCATAATTCTTGTAATACTAGAATATTCCATGATTATTGCGTAGTTGAACCACATAGTGTTTCTTCTACTTTTCATTTAATGGTCTATAAAGGTAATGAGAGAGTGGTGTGATAACTAAAAATTGAAAGTGTTTAAAAAGGACACATTTTTTTTTTTGGTACTGCTGCAATGAAAATGTGAGTATTGATCTGTGACTCATTTACTGTAATTATAAAAACTCTGAACTTGTTACCACAATCAACCCTTTTCTCTGACCGGATCAATTCAAAGAGAAATCAGAACTAAGTCTTGTTCACTTAAGTTCATTCAGTATCCAGCTCACTGAAGAATTGAAGAACAGAGGTTAGATTCTTATTAACCACAACATTTGCTCTCACATGTTTTGACTAAAAGTAGATTCAAACTTTTGACCTTTGATGTGTCAAACTGAACTGTAACAGCCATTGAGACAAACTATAAACAGGCATGAAAGGCAGAGTCATGCAAAAAGAGACACAGATGAACACACAAAGAAAGAGACAAACATACTATGAGCTAACCAACAATGCAGACCATCTATATAGATGGAATTACACATCAGAGTGAAAACAATGGTGATCTGTTAGCACTGCACATCCACTCTCTTCCAGCTTGAAAAAGAAAAAAAAGACAAGACATGCCTCGCCTCTCTTGTGAAGAGCTCAATTACACTCTTCACAACATTCTCTTATCCTAGTTATGAGACTTACAGATTTTAAATTGATATTGACACAAGAAATATCATTATCACTCTTCTCCAACCCCTGACTGCATGAAATGCATGTCTAGTTACCTCTGCCAAGGACATAAAGGTTCACCAGTGTCTGCTGACTGGTTTGTCTAATTGTTAAAACCTTCAGCAAGAACTACTGACCCAATTTCACCCAAACTGGTGGACAGACGGAATGCAGCTATGGGAGGAACCCCTTATGTTTTGGTGTTGATCTAGTTCAAAGGTCAGATCCTGGATTTGCTCAACTAGATCATGAAAAAATGATGAAAAGTGATTTTAACACAACTTAGTTCAAAAAGAAACTCAAAGTTGTGCAAAGAGAAACTCAAAGTTGTGCAAAGAGAAACTCATTCAATTTTGATGCAGACCTGGATCTCAGAGTGGATCCAGAATCCGTCCAACCATGACGGAGGTCTTCCCTCCCCCTTATAGTTCTATTTTGTGCATGTGCTTCCAATTCACATTTCATGTCAGCGTAAAGCCCTCCCAGCTAAAATGATATAATGATGCAGGCTACAGTTAGTGAATAGTTCTGTAAATAGTGTGCACTGCTTTTATATTAGGTGTAAACTGCTTGGGGGGTATAAATGTCCGTGAACTGTAGTGAAGAATCTGTAAGGTAAACACTGATGTGGCTGAAGCTAGGTTCCATGGTTAGTAGCGCTCTGGCTGACAATGAAATGCAAATGCAGAACATGTTTAAGGTATATAACAAAATGAAACTGAGTTTGTTTGTCACATGTATCAAGCAAAAAAATCCTACTCTGAAGGAAACATTTTCTTCAAAGATGCCCTCAGTATTATTGAAACTAACCACTGTAATCACCATGCTCTGATACCTAAATACAGACAGGAAGTATTTGTCATGTTCACAAGAGATTCAAATAAATAAATGAGCACAATGGTTTGTTTCTACTCATTCAAGCACGTGACAGCGTTGTATGTAGACGCAGAAAATACTCCTGCAAACAAGAGGTTAATATGAACCATCACATGATGAATAATAATCAGATATAATTAAGAAGGATGTACAAGCTTCATTACAGATGCAGATGTAAATTCATACCATAACATGCAATAAAATTACTGAAGATGAATCATCACAAATAACAAACACTAAAAAAAGATTAATCATCACAAATGATACATACTGACGACTTATAAAGATATCAAAGTAATCGAATTCCAGAAAAAAAGTGTTAGCAATTTGACTTTAAAAAAATTCTCATTTTCATTTCTTTACAAAACTGCAGTGATGAGACATACAGAGTACAACATTCTCTGATCACCTGAACGGCATCAGTCGCACACTTGTTGGCCACATCAGCAGCCAGAGCTTTGGCAATGGAGGCATAATAGGTGTTGCGTCGCCCCTGGTCGATTTCCCAGGCGGAGCGCATGGTGGCGAGGCGAGAGGACTCCACACCAATGGCCATTTCCGCCAACATGAAGGCTATGGCCTGGTGCTGGCCACACACAATCAGGGAAATATGCAAAAAATGGCTGGGCATGTATAAGTGTTGGGAAGGAAAAGAGGGTGGGGGTGGGGGTGGGGTGGGATGGGAAGGCTTTGTTTCATTAGGCATTTGTGTTTTGTAGAAAAAGCTAGTATGTAAGAGAAAGAGGGATGCGTGTGTGTGTGTGTGTGTGTGTGTGTGTGTGTGTGTGTGAGTGTAGTAGTAGTACTTTAATTTAATGTCTCTTCACCCTCAAGTGACATTAGACAAAAAAACAAAACCAAAAAAAAAAAAACAAACAAAACAAAAGCATATGAGAGAATCTTTTAAGTGTTGAGTGTTTTTGAGTAAATGTAACATCAATGCTATACTTAAGTTACGGTGTTGAGTGTTTTTGAGTAAATGTAACATCAATGCCATACTTAAGTTACGGATTTTACAAACACAAATGATTTGAACATTGTCAGCAACTATCAAAGAAAAATACCAACAGAACTAGAATGCAAAGTTTCTGAAAACAATTTAAGAAGATCAAAGTCATTAACTATTTTCTGTAATGTTATCGGATTTCGATGGTTGAGCGCAGTGTCTCTATTTTTGAGCATTTGAGCTTTGATGGCAGGACAGTGCAGAAGCAGGTGATTCGTAGAAATATGACTCCCACAAACACAAATAACATTTTTACAAAATTTTGTTTTGAGAGCATTTAGACAAATCTTAAACATCAAAGACGTAACTGATCTGGATTTGGTTTGACTTAAACTCTTAATTATTATATCCGAATGCAGTGTGTCACAAGCTTTTACACGATTATGTGAATATTGTATATCTAAGGTCTTCAACTTGTCAACAAAATTATCCTTTGCTAACTTGTCAAAGTACTTATAATATTCATGTAGATCTAGCTTAACATTAAGTTTAATTATCCCTGCAGCATTGCTGCTGCACTCTTGGCTGCTTGATCTACCTGTTCATTAAGGGCAATTCCACAGTGAGATGGAATCCAATAAAAAAAAGTAACACTGATATCTTTACTTGCTAAGTGATGTATTAAGTGCTTGATTTCCTGTGTCATTTCAACCCATGCCTTGGTATTTTGACCTTTGATGGCATATAATACTGATTTTGAATCTATGCGTGTGTGTGTGTGTGTGTGTGTGTGTGTGTGTGTGTGTGTGTGTGTGTGTGTGTGTGTGTGTGTGTGTGTGAGTGTGAAAGAACAGGGGAGGAGAGGGTGTGGGAGATGGAAGGTTATTTGTGCATGTGACGTGACGCTTGACAACACCATCCGATCGTTCCCACTAAAAACACCAAACCAAAGAATACATTTCAAATCTAAGCCATTCTCTCCCTCTCATCCCCCCCCCCCTTCCCTGCTTAGGACGGTGCGAAGGGCCCGACTGACACGATCTATGACACAGGAAAAAATTGCGTCACGGTTAATACGTGCCGCCTTTCGTTCTTGTGACGTGACGCTTGACAACACCATCCGATCGGCCCCACTAAAACACCAAACCAAAAAATACATTTCAAATCTATGCCCACCCTCAAATCTATGCCCCCCCTCACCCCCCCCCCCCCCTCACCCCCCCCCCCCCCCCCCCCCCCCCCCCCCCCCCCCCCCCCCCCCCCCCCCCCCCCCCCCCCCCCCCCCCCCCCCCCCCCCCCCCCCCCCCCCCCCCCCCCCTTTTCCCCCTCTTAGAATGGTGTGAGTCGCACGACTTGACTATGTGCTACAAGAAAACTTGTGTCACGGTAAATGCGTGCCGCCTTTCGTTCTTATCAGCCTACCTCCCTCCCCTCTCTCAACCCTCCCTCCCCATGCGGTGCGACACTAACAGCGCGCAGCGTGGGGCGTGCGTTCTAACAATAGCCCGTCTCCCCCCCCCCCGCGACACAAAGGCATGTTGCCGCGTTCTCCACCGACCCCCCCCCCCCCCCCCCTTTCCCTACCCCCCCATACCTACGTCCCCGTCCTCGCAGACACCTATGCGGATGCATAAATTAACTGGGGCTCAATGGCCAGCTATACGGATGCATAAATTATCCTGTGCCGATTAGGTTCAAACAATTTCCGAGGTGATTGGTTACAAGACTAAATCCCTCCCCCTCTCACCCCTGATCGGTAAATGACAGTTTGTCGAAATTTGATTCGGCAAGCAAGAGATTCATATAGCAGACACACACAGGCCGCAACTTCACTGACCCCTCAGGACTGCCTGTAGACACGAGCAGAGGAAGACAAAGGGACAGAGAAGGCCTAGTCCATTCTTGGTAAACTCCTTGATCTCAAGTCATTCCCTGTTCATTCCCAGGAAAAGTGAGTTGGAACTCTGTTTTACATTTTTGAATCTATGTATGGATTTTATGTATGCTGTGTGTGTTAGCATTGTAACTCTGTACAAATGCTTAGCAACATTTATCAAACTGATGAATGATTATCTTGTGTAGTAGTTTGCTTGCCATCATATGGCAAAAGCTCTCTCCCAGTGGTTTTGATTCTTTGTTAACAATCTGACCACTATTCTTTGTGTGCACCCTGACTTTGTCAGTGTGCAACTCTGTCTGTTAAGATAATAATTCAATGATTAATTTTGATCAGGAAAAACAGTATGCCTGTGCTAGATAAAAACTGCTACTCTGATTTATAAATACTGGTGATTATTGGAATCATTTGTAGTGTGTGACTTTAAGTCTACACCACATGTGTACTTGGACTAAGCATAGCCCAAGTCAGTGTGATTTAATTCATATGAAACATGGAAGAGTTGTTTAACTAAAACTGTAACATTGTATTACTGTCTCCTACCCTTTTGTGAGCTTAACTTAGCCATATACAAAAGTGGAGGTTAATAGTTATAGCAGAAACTCTACCGTAGAGAAAACTTTGCTGGCTGAGTCTCACAACCCTTCTGAAAGACAGAGGAAAAGGGTAAATGTGTGCACTCGACAGACCAGCCACCAGATTCTCATCTACAGATCAAGTTCTCTTTATCGCAGAACTGGGATCCTGGTCACGCTGCACATCACAGTGAACCAGGAGCTGGGACTTCGCCAGAAACCAGGGCGACACCAGACAACAGATATGGGGAGTTTGTATTATACTCCCTGTTTGGCTAAGTATACTTACCATGTCAGACCATAGCATTACCGTCATTCAACGAGGCCTGCGCGCAAGGCAACCCCAGGGAACCTTGGCGCTAGCGGGGAAGGTAGGGCGGGCATTAGAGTCTGACATGGTAAGTATACTTAGCCAAACAGGGAGTATAATACAAACTCCCCATTTTGGCGTCGTATACTATACCATGTCAGACCATAGCAGAATTTAAGGAATAGGAGGAGGGCCGAGCGCCCTAATGGTTCCTGGGTTAACTGTTATGGCTGCATTGGCCGCCACAAATGAAAACCCCTTAGAACCATCAGCCCTGGTCATGCGGATGTCCCTTAGATAAAAGTTTATGAAAGGGTTCTCCGAACGCCAGTAGGCTGCCTGCCTCCAGGAGATGGCACACGGGGGACAGAGTGCTGGAACGCTGTGGACATGGCCAACGCTCTGACCTCGTGGGCTCGAGGGGAAAGGCTGGGAGGAGGTCTTTGTGGGCCTGGGGCATAGGCAGATTTGATAGTATAGAATAGCCACCTAGAAATCGAGCCCGCCGAGATGTCTTTCTTGTTGTTGGGGTTGATGGAAATAAGGAGGCTTCTCTGAGAGGAACGCCTGGGGTGGGAACGCTCCCAGTAGTATCTGAGGCACCTAGAGGGTCATAGGTCCATGTCCCCGCTGCCTTCGCTGCCTAAGATATCCGCTAGGGAGCGGATAACCAGGGAAGGAGAGGTCGTGCCCGGTTCCTGGTTCTTCGCTAAGAACTCAGGCAGGAACTTAAGCGAGACCGATCCGTCTCTGAGAAAGGCGATGTCCCGAGGGTCACAACTGAGGACCTGAATCCCACTTCGCCTCCTGGCTGAGGCCAGGGAGAGAAGGAAGGTGGTCTTGAAGGGGAGAATGACAAAGGGAATAGCACGGAGGGGCTCGAAAGGGGGGGTTTTCTGAGGGAGTCAAGAACCAGAAAGAGGTCCCACATGGGAGCGCGCCTAGGGGACTGAGCTTCCCGTAGGGCCACCCCCCCCGAGATAGTTCTCTAAGGAGAAAGTTATTGTCGAATGATGGGCCGCCCAGCTGTCAGATGGTGGTGCCTACGGCCGATCTGTAGCCCCGAATGGAACTAGCAGAGAGCTTTCGAGAGGATGAAAGGTGGATAGGAAATTGCCTATCTGGTGGGATAGGAACTTGCCTATGTGGATGTTGGAGGGGAGGAGGTAGGGGACCGAGTTAGCCGTGCACCACGTGACCCATCTCTCTCATCGCGGTGGTCGCAATTTGGCTGGCATAGAAGCCAAGCGTGTAGGCGAAGCATCTGGGGATTGGAGTGAGGGGAGGCCCGAGCGAGGTTGTCTGAGTAAGTCCCACCAAGGGGCTAGCTGGAGGGGGGGAACGTGAGTGAGGGACCTGAGGTCCGGGAACCACAACTGAGTCGGCCACCACGGGGGTTATGAGGATGAGTTTGGGTCTCTCCAGCCTGGCCTTCTGATCACTTTGTGAAGTATGGGGAAGGGGGGAAAGGCGTAGGCGAGGAGTCCCGTCCAGGGGAGGGAGAGCGCATCGACCGCGTACGCTCGGGGGTCCGGGAGTGGAGAGACATACATACATGGGGAGTCGATGGTGTACCGGGTCGCAAATAGGTCGACCATGGGCTTGAACCAGTGTTCCCAGACGGTGGTTAGTGTCAGCTTGTTCAGGGTCCACTCTGTGTGCAGAAGGGTCCCTGACCGGCTGAGAGTGTCTGCCAGGATGTTGCGTGTCCCCGCTATGTGTCTCGCACGGAGGGTGGCTCCCCGTGCGTGGCACCACAGCGAAGGAGGGCCTCTGTCCGTAGAGAGAGGCCGATGGAGTGAGCCCCCCCCCCCCCCCCTTTGTTGATGTAATGGGCTACCGACGTGTTGTCCGTGAGGAGGAGAACCAGTCGGTGAGAGATAGATGTTGGAAGTGGAGGAGGGCCAGCCTGACCGCTTCCAATTCTAATATGTTGATGTGGAGGCGAGCCATCTGTGCGTCACATCCCCGAGGCATGACTGTCCCCCAAGTGGGCCCCCCAGCCGAGTTGGAGGCGTCTGTGTATAGTTCGAGGGACTGTGTTGGGAGAGAGATCGGAACGCCTTCGTGAAGAGGAAGGGTGCCAGGGAGAGGCCAAAGGGGAGAGCTTTGAACTGGAACACTCGAGCTTGCCAGACAAACCGGAGGTAACGTCTGTGCGCGGGGTGAATAAGGATCTGGAAGTACGCATCTTTCAGATCTATGGAGGTAGCCCAATCTACGTGATGGATGGAGTCTCTGATCTGGGAGGGCGTGTCCATCTTGAACTAGGTATGTCTGAGGAACTTGTTGAGGGGAGAGAAAGGTCAAGGATGGGCCTCCATCCCACCGAAGGTTTGGGGATCACGAACAGGTGGGAGTAAAAACCCGGGGTTTGGGCTGGAAAACTTCGGTGATGGCCCCTTTCTGAGGAGTTCGAGGACTTCCAGGCGAAGGGCGTCCGCCTGGGCAGGTGGGGGGGTCGCTGGGGACGGAGGAGGAGAGCGCGCATGAGGGGAGGACGACGGTGAGCCCCCACGGTAGGCGAAACCCGTCCTGAAGAACCGACACTACCCAGGGGCTGAGGCCCATACGTCGCCACTGGCAGGCGGCCGGGAGAGGTTGCCCGCCAGGGGAGCCGATGGTCCAGATGGGGGGAAGGGGAAGAGTGGGCCGGTGCCTTGCTGGGCAGGTTGGGCCAGCTCCATGCGCACTACGGGAGTGTCCTCCAGTCACCGGCGGGGCCGTGCTTGCTGGCCAAACCAAAAATTTTGGCGAGGTTAGGTTTAGGTTTAGGCCTCTGTGAGTTAAGTGGCCGCTTGGGGGGCCTGGAAAGGCGTGGCTGAGGCCGGGGGGGGGAAAGGACGCCGCCTGCTTGCGTTCCTCGAGCGAGAGAGACATAGCCGAGGTGGAGTGCTCGCCAAAGAGAGCGAGTGATCCTGGCCCGGGACACATCGTAGGGATGCCCTGAGTGCCGGGGAGAGTGAGGAGCGTGCAAGCACCGCGTCTCTAGCCACTAGCAGACAATTAAAATGGCTTGTTGCTGCGCTGTCCGCCGCAGCCGCCAAGTGATGCGATATCCTGTTAACTAGGTGTCGCATAAAGGGGTCGCTGAATAAGCGAGGTTCGTCCTGGTGTGGTTCGGAGTTTGTTTGTATCCGAAGGCACTGGGACGGCGCCGTCATCCCCAGGCCAGAGTACCTCCGCCCTCTGCAAGAGCATGCTAAGGTAGGCATGCCCTGCAGTGGTGTGTAAGATGCCCATCCGGGCTACTCGGTCCCAGTCCTTTAGCGCTTAAAGGGGATGGTGGCCGAAGTAGGGGGGGGCCCGGTTGGGTATCAGGCGACAATCTGATTGGGAGATGGCCCACTCCTGGTAACCGGATTGTCGGCAAAGAGGGAGGCAACTGGGTGCTGCTTCCTGTGGGTCCCAAGTAGGGGGCGCCGAAGGGGGCCGCATTGGGTGCCGGGGGCAGGTCTTGACCCGGCGTGGGGACGGCGTCTGCACCCCTGGCGCGTTTTGCCGGACTCTCCCACAGCGAAGTGAGTGACTGAGGTGCGACAATTCTGAGTCTGAGTATTGGGGGGGGCAGCCCAACGATCTCAGGGAAGGCCAAGATCGGCAGAGGAGGGAGGGGCGTCCCTCGACACGAAGTCCGGTCGAAACCGTTCAATGGTGTGGATGTCATAAAGGGATGAGAAGAAGTCCTCATCGTAGTCGTCCTCAGGCTGTGGGGAGTCAAGTTCCTGGGAAGGGAGGTCTTCTTCCTCAGGGGGGCAACTGCGCGGGTGCGCGAGGGTCCCGCCCTGGTAGGGTGGTGGCGGGGGGGGGGGGGGGGATGGCGGGACCCTCGTGGCTCTATGCTCGGCAGACGGGCTGGGGTGGGAGAGCCCGGACTGCCGATCGGACAGCGCCCGAGGTGGGAGACCCAGGTCGACCCAAGTCTGCGAGGTTGGGTGCCACAATCGACCAAATTGTTGTTCAGGTTGGGTGTGTGTATTGAGCCACTGGTCCCTCTCGGGGGCATAGAGCCACTGGTCCCCGGGGAGATAAGCGGGCTGTGGCGGCCCAGAGTACTGTGCAGGGACTCGCCGGGGACCGGGGTAACCTTGGGCAGCAGGGGGGGAATAGTAATCGACCCTGGTATGTGGTTTCCCCCCGGGAGCGTGCCGGGTCCCAGTGGAATGGGACAGGTTACCCGTGGTCCCGCTGGTAGATCCTCCCCCGGAGGAACGGGACCGAGGACGTTGCCCAAATGGGGGCGAGTAGGTCGGACCCCGAAACGTCCTGAACCCCTAGGGGAACCTGCGACGGGCGAGCGAGCGGGGGTGGTCGGCCGTCTTGTGTATGTTCACAACGGTGGATGCACTCGGTGTTCCCATACGCCCAGAGTTATGGACATGTGCATGGTCGTGCCAAGACGTGGCCATAAAAAAACTGCGTCCGGAGATAACTGGACGCTCCTCGTGCAGGGGTTGGCTGCACCTGTGCACGGTGGGGGGGAGCGTCGTGAGACGGCGAGTCCGGATGGGGGGAAAAGTGGACCCGCGCGTCCCATAAGTGCGAGTGACGGGTGGGGGTTCCAGCCCAAGGCCGTCACCCGTGCCTGTCCGCGGCCCGGCAAAGGTCCCCGGGGGCCGGGGGGGGGGGTCGCGTGACTCGGCATAGTAAGTGGATGTCTGACTATGCGCAGGAAAGCTAGAAGGCAGGGTGGCTGGGGGAGAAGCGGAATCCCGCTCGGATTTTCTTGGCTAGACGGGGGGTCCCTTAAGGGGGGCCTTGCCCTTAGATTTCCTGGGCAGGTTGAACGAAAGGCACTTAGAAATCGCAGCCGGTTGCCTTCTAGCTTTCGAACGCAACGGTCGTGCGTCCGTCGGTCGGGTAGAGGAGGGAGACTCCCGCGTCCCCCTCCGCGGGAGGGACGTCTCCGTCTACCGCGGCCGCCGTTCTCCCCCAAGGAGAGGACGGTTCGCTCGGGGTTGGAACCAACTCGTGGGTCCTCCGGGAATGTGAGCGAACTCTGAACGTCAGAGTTATTGCTCGACCCAGCCGAGTCCTTCACCATATTGGGCGATGGCGCCGAGCGAAACCGGAGCACACGATCGTAAACGGGAGACACGACGGTCGATCGAGGAGGATAACCAAGTCGACCGATCGATCGTGCGCACACAATAAATAAAAAATGTAAACAACGCACACAATGGAATATACAGGTAAACAAGTCCGTACAGGGACACAAAGCGCAGCAGAAATGAGCGAAACAGTGCGTGAGAAGCGACCGTGGCGTGGGCCCAAAAGTGCTGAGTAACGCCACGTGTAAATACAATGACGCCGGTCGATCGCGATCGTTAAGGACACGAAGGCGAGCGAGAGAATTGTGACAACTGAAAGAAAGGGGTGCAAACCAATTGAGGAAGCAAATTCAGGGCGAAAAACCACGTAAAATACCGAGGGTTAGAAGTTGGTGCACAAGAGAGGGAGACCGGCGCAAAACAAGATGGCGACGAGACCGGCTCTCGATCGTCGCGCGGGAGGTTGTGAAAACCGGAGCACACGATCGTAACACGACGGTCGATCGAGGAGGGTATACAGGTCGATCGACCGTGCGCACACAATAGCAATATAACACAATGGAAATATAAAAGTAAACAAGCTCGCACAGTGACAGAAACGCAGTAGCGATGAACGAAAACCGTGCGTGGGCAACGACAGTGGCGTGAACCAAAAGTGCTGAGTAACGCCACGTGTAACAGCAATGCCGAAGGGCGATGCGATTGCCACGCACACGACGCCGATCGAAAAATGTGGCAATGAATGGGAGGGGTGTAAACAAATGTAGGAAGCAATTTCCGAACGACAAACCACGTGTAATTGCGTGGGCTAGAAAGCTGGTGCGACAAGGAATGGAGACTGGCGCAAAACAAGATATAAGCGGAAGCCACAGATAAATGAGTACAGTCTTTACACAAAGGCAAAGTATAGGCGAGACAGAGCACAAGACTTATCTTGCTTGGGCGACAGGTCAGACCCTTACCCTCACTTTATGATGAAACAGTGAGAACCTGTCTATGAGTACCATCCCTGGCTACAATACTGGGTATTCGCAAGCGGGGTGGATGTATAATAACCATATACATTCAGTGTAACTTAGACAGAACCCTGTATGCCAACTTAAGCTTGCTGCACAGAGTGCCAGCGAGTAAAGTAGGAGTGAGGAAGGACCCCTCATTGTGGTAGTCCAATGAGAACTGAAACACAGCCTATGGAAGGTCACGCCATTTCTTATCTATGTGTAAGTAATAAAAGTTGATGTGTGAAAGTGCACTTAACTTGTGTCAGTTCCCTGTTGTTCAAACATATGTTGGATGTTTGAACTTCTCTCTTCAATTCTGTATCTCAGAGCTATAAGTACTTGTAATTAAAGTACAGGCCTAAGGAAAATTATCAGAGCCAGTCTTCCGTATTTTACCAATACCCGGAACAAATAAAAATTTCTTTGATGACTAGTACCGGAAAGTTGCTCCTTCCACCACTAGTAAGAACTTATCTGAGCTTAGTTACACCGAAAAACCGTCGGCAAGGTAAGTAACTCCGTAATTTGAACATGGTTACCCAATTAAAAAATTAATTTAAAAGAGAGGAAAGGAAATAACGAAATGAAAATAATTTTAAAAATTCCTACGAATATATATGTTGCTATATCGTAAGTTTGAAGAATGTCACATGAGCCATTACTCGGGAAATAAAAAAAAATCTTCTTCAGAACTTTCTTCCGAATTGTTGTTCATCATACCTGGAACTTCATCCCAGTCGAAATCTAGGTCACTCTAAGCTTCATTACCCAGCACTTTCACTAAGTCTATGCCGTAAATCCTACAAAAACACAGTATCTCCATCACTAAATCTCATTATAGAACGGCAGAACTCAAGGTTAGCCACGGTGAAAAACGGCATTTCGACCTCAAAACTTAAAAAAATCGAAACTCGAGAACCACGGCACGTATCGACTCGCGGTTTTTTTTGCAAACGGAAGTAAATGGAAGAAGGAAGTCACATTCTCGCGAGACTTCCTTTTCTACGAGAAACATGGCGGCGCCCATTGTTGCCACGTGTTTTTACGGGCGCTGGCGGGCGCTCAGCGTTTTGGCTGTGTGATATATCCGGCCGGGCGCTAGCGGCGCTCGATGGTCAAGAGGGTTAAGGAGAAAAGGGCAATATATGTACATGGATATATATGTACATTACATGCATGTGATGGCAGAAGGGTAAAGGCCTCATATACACATAGTTTTTTTGGGGAAAGAGGGATTTGTGTGTGTGTGTGCTTAGGAGGGATGGGGGTGGGGGAAAAGGTTATGTGTAGTTACTTGTGTCTTCAGATAGAATAAGTCTATATATATGTATATACACATGTTTTATGAGTGGAAAGAAGTGTGTATGTTATGCATGTATGTTCTGGTGGAAAAAGGGCTATGAACAAATACATGTACATTTATTAGAGAAAGACTGTGTATATGCATGTGTGCTATGGTGTGTGTGTATGTGTGCTTGTGTGCGTGCGTATGTGCCTGCATGTGTGTGTGTG